>JAUJYS010000058.1:0-35741 GCA_033995665.1 Melogona broelemanni | reverse complement strand
TGAAAAATCTGTTATTCTGTAATGAATATCACTACAGCAAATTCTGTACTCCTCGTGTTCATGAGGTGTGCTTAAAACGCTCAGTAGGTAGTAGATTAAATACTGTATGTCACCAGTTTAACTGCTGCCTGTCCTCGGACAGGCTTAAGCGCTAGTATGAAAAATAATAGTCTAATCCGCCATTTTTCCAAGATGGCGAATTTTTCCCCAAGATGGATTTTTTGGGACTTTTGGGAAATTAATCAGAACACTATTCTAAACATTTTCACCAATTTTGAGCTTGTTTTTTCAAATATTGGGGTCAAAGTCTAAATACACAACACTAATACGCTGCATACATGTGTGTATTGACTCTGACGTTGTACTAGCATAAATTATTTCAATTGTTACTTGCAATTGTTCACTTTCAAATATTTATACTAGTAAAACGGATGTCTACAAATGTACACTGTCTACAAATGTATAATTTTTCGATGATGACTAGTTAATTATGGTCCCATGTGTTTACAGGCGATTGTAACAAGATCGATGGCAGAAGTGAAGGAACAAGCGTGCAGCGTCGAAAGTGTGCAGCCACTCGTGGGTGCTTCTGGGAGCGAAATCAGTTTGCGGTTAGGATTTTTTTCTATTAGTACGAAATTAATCTGCAAAATTATCTAAACAAAATTAATAAGTTTGCGAATGAAAATACAAGATGTCTTTTATTTGTCTCTCTCTCCTTCCGCGTTTCTACCTCGCTTGGTTTATAGACGTTTAACCGCAAACTGCTTTCCTTCCCATTAAAGCCCCATGGAAACCGGAGCAAACACCCGCGAATGGCTACACACTGGTGACGCTGCCCAGTACTGTTATGACACACGCTTCTGGCATCGATCTTGTTACAAACGACGTTTTACAGTTAAATTTGATTCTATTAAATGTCCTCATTAAACAATTAACTTCGTCGTTTCGCTGGGATTAATTGTTGCAATTATAATAACTGTAATCATTTGTACTAGTAAAACTTCGTAGACTACTCTCCACATACGTATAATTTCTTATCTATGCTTGTGTAGGTAATTATGTATACGGTAAATTTTGAATCGATTTAATGTCTCCATTTACTGTTTTCATTTATTGCTTTCATTTAATGTTTCCATTCATCATTTTTCAACAAGTGAAGTTCGATATGGCGCCTTTGAGCAAACAGCCAATACTTCGCTCCATCCTTTCGAATATGCCAGGCATTTTACATTATAAAAATGGAAAAAAATGGTGGGACATTCGGTATCGCAAAGTTTCGGTGACCCTTGCCGAGAGAAGTGACACACTGGGTCGCGTTGGTGCAACGAGAGAGTATAGCTAGAAAAGAGCTGGCTCGCTCGCTCAACAATTTTCCAGTCGACTTGGCTTGCTGGCACGCGTCGCGTCTGTCTGCGCGCACACGGAACAGCGCCCGGTTATCTTTCGAATGCAGATGCCCAAGAATACAATGACCATTGTGACCACTGCCCTCGTATACGTACACGCGCTTGGATGGACATAGTCGAGCACACGGAATAACAGCAAGTGGCGGCTCGTGCTTCGTGAAGTCAGATCTTACCAGGGAGGCGGTATTAGCAAACTTAATTGTAATTCAATTTACTAATTCATTCAATTTTTTTTATTTGATTGTGATTGTTTGATTTAAAAATAATAATTTGTGACAAAGCACACGAAAATTCACGCAGTGGTTACAAGAGTTCGCTAAAATTTAATTCAGGGAACGCGAATAGTCTAGTAACAGACCAGTAGATCATAATTATTGGTTTGTTCTAGAATATTTTGTTGAATGTTTTTCATTAATGATATAGATTTAATTACAAAAAATAATATCGGTCTCACTGGTCTCACCTTGAATTTCAGCCACGAGCCGACACTGGTCCGCCACTACAAACACTACATTTTCGGGGGAACTGGGGGAACGATTGCGATAGGGATTGGGATGAGAGACTGGCAAAATCCATGAAAATACTCTGCCAAGACGGAATATGGTGAGGGAGAGAGGGGGAATGGAATAAATCAAGCAGAGGAAAAGGTGGTCGCGGTGGCGGTAGCGATGAGTCAGCTTTGGGGGTGGACGTGGACCGAGCACGAGTTCGATCCATTGCACCAGGTTCGCAAGGCATTGAGGGGTTGTATCGAGTCCATTTAAACAGTGTGGCCATCCTGATCAACGAACGAAGACTCCCATGAAAACATCAAGCAAAAAAATAAAAATAAAATTTTGAGACAAAACCAGAGAACGTGGCCACTTTTCTCCAATTTCCTCTCCACATCTTACTCGTTCATTTTGTTCCAATTATTAAAAATAATAGTCTGGACTATTCATAAATACAGGTCAACGCTCACAATATTTCTACGACTTGTACTCGTACGTATAATTAACCATAAATTATACGGATGGTTAAGTCTTAATGCGCACACGCGCGTAACGCACGCAGGTATTCGAAGAATATTTACGAAGGAAAAATTACGTGCTGGTGCCTCCTTTTCTCCACTCTTCCTTCAACGCAATTTTCGCAATATTAAATAACAATTTTGCTGCAGGGCTCGACAGACTGTCCGAGCCGATCGACGTAGGCAAAATATACTAACCTAGCAATCTGGATTTTAAATAATATTGATACATGCACGTCACTTTAATATGGACAAAATATCAATTGCATTCAATATTCACTTTAGTTAGCAACCAACAATACACTGTATATCCCATTTCAATCAATATTTTTCTTTAGCGATTAACTAACGTGGCCATTTGGCAGTGGTATTGACATTGATGTGGACGGGGAATCAAGCAACTGGAATCCGGTGAAACACGCGACCAGAAACCGGGCGGGACTTTGTTGACGACGCCCGCTCACTCCGCGGCCATCCGTGAATCAGAGTATACCCTTTGCAGAGCGAGTGGCGGGGGTACATTTTGACACAAAATTGACACCGAACGAATTATCGGCAGCTATCCGGCGTAGCCCTGATCGAGGGTTGCATCCTCCAATGACCACTGCTCAAATTTTCTGGATTTTGTTGCTTGAGTTTACGCACACCAAAGAAATTGTATTAATTTCATAAAATGGGACATCAAAGTTGACAACAAAGGTCACAGATTAGCATAAAAGTCCGCAAAATCCCAGCAAGAGATGCTGTAATAAGCGCAAGTACCGGTACTATGTTGCAAGGGGTCTCACGAGGTTACGGATTCTTCCCTTGTCACTCGCCAGGCCACCCACACGTCCCCCTCCCCCCTCGGCGTGTATGTGTGGAAGAGTGACCGCCAGAAATAATAGGCCAACCAAAAATTAAAAATAATTTTACCTAATTTGAAAATCATGCAAAGTTCGGTGGCGGTTCAGATATTGAGGGGTGATGGGAGGTGGATAGGTGATGGTGGCGCGAGCCCGCTGAATGAAAGGGGGAAAATTGGGTGAGAATGAAGCGAGATAGGCGTCAATCAACAACTCGGAATCAAAGCCCGAAACGAATCAATGCTCTCGCCCGGTCACATTTCTCGCTGCATATTAATGAGCGCCCGGGGCAGAGGTCACTGGCGGGGGAAATGTGATACGCCGGAGGCCTCGACTGTTGGCCTCAGAACCGCTATGTGCCACCGCCTGAGACCAAGGATTCAGCTTTCTGTTCGACTACGAACGATACTTTGAGGACATTTCAACAATTCGAATAGAAGCGAAATCGCGAGAATGCTTAAATTTGTTGGAGATTCCGCCCAGTGATTTTCGGGAAATCTATGCAGACTTTGCCGTGTGATCTCTATTTATTGTCAGAAGGGACACTTCAACCCCAATTGAGAACATTATCTTTAGAAGCAACTGTTTTTCTACTAGAAATAGATTCAAAAGATATGGGAAGCTTTTGTTAAGTTTTATAATAACACTGGTGATCAGCATCATTAAAAAGTTACAGACAAATTAGCAGAAATTCACTCAGTTTAATTTCGCTCCAGAATAATTAAAAATTTTAAGAAAATATAAACAACAATAATAACAATTATGAACGAGTCACCATTTTTGTGTACGATATTGTGTCATTAAAATTATAGCAATTAAGTTTGTACGTTACGGATGGAGGGAAATTGAAGTGAAATTATCCGAGGGAAAAATAGTTCCTATTTTTCTTGCTCACCCGCAGTTTGTTCAAGTGAAAAATATATCTACGACATTTGCGAAACACCGTTGGCCTCAGGAAGATTAATTGGAAACTCGGAGGCGGGACGATTCGTGGGTGGCTCGGTTGAAGTGGGGCTAAAAGGTGGAGGAGGAGGTAGGCATAATGCACCCAGATAGGGCCTAATGCTCGACTGCATAGATTTCCGACAACGTGATCTGCGCGACTTGCGTTGAGGAGATACAGTTTCTAACTTTCCCATGACGGGGAATCCAGTCTACCGGAAGAGAGCATGGAGCGACCTCTGGTGTAACCCTGCGCAGCTGTTGAATTTTGTATCAGTTTCGAGAAAGATACGAAAGTATTACGGAAAGCGGTTGGTCGAAATCTTTCAAGAGCACGCCAAATTTTGAAACGTTTAAATAATCGCATGGTCAGCACTCGAACTGCTACCCCTCGTGCATCGGCAACCACTGATTGCAGATCACCTGCAATGCTTCTAAGCATATTGAGTGAATACTGTATATTCAAATTTGAATTATTTTTAATTAAAATTGTAATTGTAAATTTAAAAAAAAACAATAGAAAATAAATCATCCTTTAGAAAATGCTTATTTCAATACAAATATTCGAATTATTTGTTGCCCGCGTCTTTCTCATTACTTATGAAATTTATTTGTGATTTTTTCTACGAAGAGTAAAAGAAAAATGCATTTTCTTCGAAAAATTAAATGATCCCAAACGCAGAACGTGAGAACGGTTGGTGAAAAACATTGCATTTTAATTTTTCGTTGAATATAAAACGTGAAACTCACTTGAGTGACTGACTTGAGAGGAAGAACACCAAACGAGAAAACAAAAATTAAAAATACTGATCACTCACTAGCATAAACACTTTAAATCTTACGTTTTGTGCCTAACACGGTTAACTTTTTTTTCAAAACTACCAAAATTGTCACACGACTCTTCCTCCGTGTATGTAAATAGGGGACGAAACCTCCCCAAATACATGTAGGGAAGGTGGCCGCTAGTCCTTGTAATTTCAATGGTTGCTACTTCTACCGATCGAGGGTAATCGACACCGATCGTCGATTATGGATCAATGTCCTTCGAAAAACAGATTGCTATCTTCCCCATACAGTCGAACACTGTGACTAATATTTTTTTTAAAACCTCTGTCCATGAAAACAAATAAGGAGAGCCTCCTATGCCGACACTCGTAAAATGGTCACACGGATCCGATCCGCCATATGCTAAAACGGTCAACTGGCCCTTTTTATATATATTTTTTGGATCACCCCTCTTTGAATAGTTGTCTTTCCTACTCTGTCTGTCTCCCCCCCCCCACTAAACTATCAAGCATAGATCCCTCGTAGTGTCACTTGTGTGGCCACACAATACCATAGACAGTTAGTTCCCTATGCATGTTCTGAGTCCTGGTGCCCGCAAGCACGATATTAAACTCACTATCGCAACTGATAATTGTAGAGGAGTTACCAACAGCGAAGCTCAGGAGGACATCCCAAGATCCACCAATCATGTTTCGCTTCGGCAATCACATGCAGTTAGATAACCGTTAGATCATGCAACGAAAACTTAACTTGAGGCTAAAAAGTCATTGACACATTAATTTCCCCAATTATTTTAGAACGTGAAACTTTTCTAATTTAATACAAGATTCATGGAACTTTTTTAATTTAATGCAAGATAAAATATCATTAGGCTGGGGTCTCTAAAGAAAATGAAATTATGACTGCATAAAAAATTATCGTCCACCATTTTTACTCGTACTCCTACATTGGAGCCACACGCAATTGCATTTCAAGCGATTGTTGCATTTTGTCCCAGTACTGAGTAAGCAGATGTATCTGTACTCGTGCTAGGGGTATAAATAAGAGGGGGTAAAGAGGGGGAGAGTGAAAAAAACCTAAAAGTCGTCTGGAGATTCGATCCCATTTTATCCAATGAATCATTCATCTATTCGAAGTGCGACGCCATTTTGTGTGTAAAAAAGAGGGTGGTGGAGGTTTTCGTTCCGCCACAAGAGCAGACCTAAAAAAAAATGAAAAAAAATGATCATAATTTGCTCGACTGTATAGATAGAGTCCATCGCCTTCTGCCTCCTCGTATACATGCTCATCATTTACAAAGTCGGTCATGTAAAAAATCCGTTCTTCTCGACTCCGCCTCCATTGCTCACGCACACTGATCATCCTTTGCTTGTGACGAGGGAGGGAGAATCCCTGTCTTGTATTATGCACGCCATTCTGCGCAGAGGACTTTGACATAAACGCTCGTTTTTGTCATTGTTCGGATGTCCCGTCGCCGGAGAAGGGCACAGTGGTTCAAAACTGTTTTCTTTTTTAAATCGTGGATGCATCTCCGATACATCTCAGATAATCGTATAATCACCGCATCCCCCGGAAAATTTTGATTTTAAGATTCATACAAATCAAAAAGAAAATATTTAGACTATTTTGAAAGGCCACCCCCTCCCCAATTGCCATCATGAAATCCAGGTGAAGAACCTCCGCTGTAGTGAGACACGCATTGAGGATGTCGCACTATTTGTTCTATTTGTCAATAATTTTTTTTGGTGGTCTGTTTCCTCACGCAAGCCACATTATACAAACAACAGGCTTTGATCGAAAAAGATCGTACCAAGCATTCACCCCACTTGTCCAGAAAAATCAAAAGCGAACATATTAAAACACTGTGGTTTGACTGGAGTCATGCAAAACACCCATACGTCAATTTGGCTATACAATAACCATTACTATGTAATATAAACACCCATACGTCAATTTGGTTATGCAATTCCTTTAACCAGAACCGCAATAAACCAATTAATTCCAACTATTTCTCTTCTGCTAGGCTAACCGTAACGAAATGTTACAGAAATTAAACAGGACACACACATAGATGGAAAAGCGAGAGAGCATCGTGCATGCGAAGCACGACGTCATCATAAATTAAATGGACGCTTCGTATCGTTATCTCATCAGCGCTTAAAATTGTGGTCGCCGCTCACCAGATGCATATCCACTTCTAATGGTTTTTGACACCTCGCTCTCTGAACGGCATGTGGGGGGTGCGAAGGACTGGAAGCAAGCACCCCACACCATTACCACCAACAACGCCCGTCCCAGACACGGATGGTAACCGTGGTGGTCCCAATGCGCTCATCGGTTAATGTCAAACGACAAATTTACGTCGCATCAAAAGTGACATTCTATTGTTCCATAGCAAAAGACTCAAAGGGATGAGGTTCTGGGGGCGACGATGCTGATCGTTCCGCGCCAGTCGGATAAGAATGGATCATGCAGATGGATCGCCTAATCCGATTTGCGAGAGAGGAGAAAACGACACTGAACTAATCACAATTTTGTGAGCAAAGACTTAAATACGAAGCGCGCATAAAATTAAATCGCAGAATCGGATCGATGTGCAAAGTAGATGAACGATTTTTTTTGTGCACATCGAATTATATTTTGTGGCTGCGTTCATAAACTTTCGATTAGATCAGAAGATAGAAGTTATATTTTTGTAGAGACTAATTAATATACCTGTTTGTGCAACTTATGGGCATCGTACAATTATGATAGAAAGAAATGAAAGTTGCCACATGAAGAAAAACCTGGCGCGCGTTGCAAGAAAAATTACGTCCTACGTGCATTCCATTTGCTGAAAAAATCGATTTGACGAATATAGAATAAAATAAAATTCTAAAAAAACTGTGCTGTTTCCGCGTGCCTATATGCGATCACCGCCATGAAATAGCACATGTCGCTCCTTTTTTGACTCTGCTACTCAACTAAGCCACCATATATGACAATTTAAACAAAAAATAAATGTAAAAACCAGTGGGCGCGATGGAAAAACGAAAAAAAAAATTGGCCAGCCGCTCTCCACACGCGCTCTCCAGAACTAATTTCGCCTTCCCCCTTTAACTTTCCATGATAGTTGGCCACTGGCGCTGAAAAACTTCGAGGAAGGTGAACGATGAGGCATGAGGTTGAGGGGCGAGCACACACTTTGCACAATTACCGATTACACACCGACGATACCATTAATTTAGCCCCACCGAATTTGCTGGTCTCTTCGGATACTTTCGTAAGGCGGGTGCTGGAACGTTGACATACTCGTGCATGAACACTCGCAAAAAAGTGCACAAAACATTGGGCAATAGTTCCGAATCGCCGACAATAACGTCAAAATGTTACGAAAAATAGACAAAGATAAATATTGACTTTAGTCTTTAGTGATATTTCGACGTCAATCATACAATCATGGTTATTATTTTAAATCACTATGTCAGTTGATCCCAAATCAATTCGACCTTCACTTATGGTTCGATGTTCAGTTTTCCCTTCAATGACAAAATAACTTTTGGCAAAATTTGAAAAAATTGTGGCAAATTTTTAAACAATAAAACCAGATATTGCAATATTTTGAACAATTTGTTTGCCAGTGGGTGGGTTTAGGGAACAATGAGACAAGTCTAACTGATCGGATGATGCGTACACGCAAAATGCGAGGGCCAGAGTAGGCACCTAGAGGGGAGAATAGTAACGGCGCGACGGGCCAAGTAAAAAGTACAGATGTTACTGTTGGACGAAGGACACGGGGGAATGACAAGGCAAATCGTCATTAATGTTGCAATAATCTCTTTGTCCCCCCCTTCATGCAAAGGTTGCTCTAAACGCGAACACCGTTCCAGAGCAGTTTTGTCTCGTTTGTCGGTTGGTGGAGGGCAAATTACACGCTACCGTCCCATGTCGAGAAAAAAATATATTCGCCACTACACAGGTCCATTGTGTGACTATCGTTTAATTTCTTCGTACCGGTCACCCAACCCATTATTTGGAGTTCAAGAGTACAGGAAGTTTTGATTTAAATCACGTACCTGCCACAAATTTTCAAAAGATATGAATTGATAAAAGAAGCAACATAAAATTAATTTTTTTACAGAGTTTGTTCAATGCTTGTTTTTCTGTTTATGTGGTTGATCAAGTGATGATTTTATTCGTATAAGATTAAAAATATATATATATATAATTAACACGCAGAAAATAAATTAGGTCGTTATTTTCGTCTGATTCATGTTTTTTCAATTGAAGCAAACACGAAATTCGATAATCATTTCCTAAATCAAAGAATATTAGCTGGACACCACAGCGGCGCCGGCAATCAGAGGCAGTTGCCGTGACGCATTGGCAGCAAGGAAAAGCCTTCGACCGATTGGGGTTGTGTTAGCTCGTTGGGGGAGTTTGCGGATTTATTGCTGGAACATGTGATAGATTGAAAAATTATACCCTTCGTGATTAAAAATAAATCATAGCTATACTAAATACTAAATTTTAAAAAGCAACATAAAATTATTTTTTTTACTTAATTTCTTTAATATTTGGTCACGCGGGCCTAAAATACATAAATTACAACAAAACTGCCAAATATACATTGCTCATAACAAATTTATACATGCCGCAATATTTAAAAAAAAAAATTAAGATTTGACGGCTAAAATGATTTTCTTCTATTGTAATGAATAGTTTTATATTTTATTTATGTTATTTCTTCCTAGAATTGCCCGGCAGATACATGCATACATCATACATGCAATACAAACATCCCGATAATCTTTATATGCACATCGGCTACTCGTTGATCATATTTTGAACTCTTGTTTGATGCACTACTTCTTACACATGACTAATCTCTTTCTTTCGTCACGCACAATCATGGGCGCCGGCAGAAAATTTTCCAGGGGGGTGCAAATGCCCCTCCCCCTTGCCCGCAGAAAATTTTCCAGGGGGGTGCAAGTGCCCCCCCTTTCTCCCCCCTGCAGGCGCCCATGCTATGGGCGCCCGCAGAAAATTTTCCAGGGGGGTGCAAGCGCACCCTCTTGCCCCTTACTGCCGGCGCCCATGCGCACAATGAAAAATAATTAGAACGATTTGATCGTTGTTCTTTGTGACGGCAAAAAAATAGAGACTGACCTGCCACCGTCGTTGGAGGTCCGCAATTTTCAGAAATTTAATCTGATCAGTCATTATCGTCGACCATCACGCGGTAAAATTTGCCGAAGACAAAACATGATTTCGTTAAAACTCGCTTTACTTACACTACCGTAGACTTCTACAGAAAAACGTCAGCACTTGCAGCTTTTGATCATTTTTACTGACTTTTATGGCTACTAGGGCAACATGGAATCAAAATAAAATAAGGATAAACGATCAGTGATGTTATGGAACGCGAAGGGAAGTACTTGTTTATGAACTTCCAAATATACTCCCAATTAAAAAACGCTGTAATATTTTTAAAAAAATCATTTTTGGCTCGAAAAACAGATGTTCGAGGCAATCGCTTGAGCAGAACGGGTCGAGACAGGGTCACACTGCGAACGGGTGGCCATTACAAGTCCTATACAGACTGTATTATAGCTGCAGCGAATGCCGAGACCCTAAATTTTTAAGGTTCCACGGGTCACACGTATACGCGCCATAGCACTGGTATACAGGACATGACATGACATTCCTGAAAGCAAATATGTGCTGCGCACCACTCCATCATTTTTTGCCGCTCAACTGTCTTCGGGGAAACCGAGAAGGGGGTGTCGTATCGAAATAGGCGACGGGGATGCAGTGCCCCCCGTGGGGGTGAATGACTATTTCGTCGTTAAATAAGTGGGCCGCCACGATGGTCGATTTTTAGCGACCGACCCTGCATGCGCGGCGCTTAATGAAGCGCATGAGGTCAGCATATTTCGCTCTTCTCAATGTCACATTGGGGGCTGTGCCTTCAGCTAAAAATAATTGAGGTGTGTTTTTAGCTTTTAAATATTTTTAACGTTACTTTGAGGTCTGTTTTCTTTTGACGTTCAATCCGGACTCGCCAAAATACGAGCACGTCATTTTATATTTTGTTGTCAAAATCTTTGTTCACATGCCAAATTCTTTTGTAGATCAAGGATAATACTATTTTTATTCTCTTCATACCTATTTTTACTGATTAAACAATTGTGATAATTAACTTAGTCGAAGCATTGCTTAACAAATTGGAGTTGTTCGGGCAACATATTGTATGATATTTGGCGAGTTCTATTTGTAAAAGCAAAATTAAAATCAAAAATAAATATTAATAATAATTAAAAAAATAAAAACAACAGAAGTTCCTATTTATTTTTTGAAGTTCCTATTTATTATTTATTGCAAGAGAGGTAGCGTGCTCGCTCACCAACCAGCGGATCTGGGTTCGATTCCCAGCGCGGCCGATCGTTTGATTGACTTGTGGTACTGCGCGGGGAAGGCAATGGTAACCACCTCTGTATTCTGCCAAGAAAACTGGGGGCATCTGCTCCCTGAAGTCACCAGGTGTCGGGGAATCGAGGGTCGGGGTCTGGAGACGACACGGAGGACTTAACAACAACATTTACAAAGCGAACATGCCAGAAAAGGTGTGACTCGGAACGGTGACTGTTGGTGGGCAGCACTGAACGTAAATTACACCTGAAGGAGTAGTGGCTAACTACACGTACTCGAACATTCATAACTACGGCACCCAAAATGAATGACTACAACACTCTGTATGAGGAATTCAAAAATGCGCCGTTCCCGGCATGACTTGCTTGTAACAGAGAGAGCACCCCTTTTATTTCACGACGGGACGCTGGACGCTCGGGAGCCGCCATGCTTTTCGTTTTCACTCGAAACGAGACGAGACAAGCTTTACCAAAATCTCGACATGTCCTGAATTATGATTCGGAAGCCTATAGTTAATTTGGCGTTTCTTTTGGTGGCTAAAAATATCCAAGGCCTTTTAGTGAAATCTGAACTATCAGTAAATTTTGTTTTTTGAAAATATTTAACGATCCTTCATCGAAGTGCTAACTACGGTATTTATATCGTTAATTCCCCTTTTCTTAATACACGTAAAATGCTTGTTTCATTTTAAAACGAGGATCCACCACCATGAGTGACCCTATGCCGCGAAGGCGTTTGAAATTGAACGCAGCTTATGGCCAGTCATAAATTGAAGCGCGATTTAATTTAGATAACGGGAGAAACGTTCCGCCGATCAATATTCACTCGTAATTTAACAACCCACGTGTGCTCCGGTGATTCCTCATCTTGTTTAGACCAATCAGCTCCGCGATCTCACCATGATCGGGTTGTTATCAGCAGTGAAGACCGACGAAAATAGAAACTGATCTAAAACATCATCCAGAGACCACGTACAGTCTATAAAAGAATCGTTGTTCTTAGACTTGGAATGATTTAATCTGAAGAGGTATCCAATTTGTACGATTCATAACCATGTCGCTTAAGAGAACAAATTTGATTCGTGATTGTAACGAGGATCAATTTGGACCCGGGATACTGGCAAAAATGTGTTTTATCAAGAGCAATCTTCGAATGTGCTATTCACAATAAAACAAACGGAAAATATAAATAAAATGAAAATATTGGCAGCAACGAGTTGCCAGATTTACTTTGACTGTTCATGTTATTAATCGTCACAATCATCAGTTCAAAATGCGATGTGAGGATGCAGTGTCTTTGGAGGCTATAGCAAACTACGTATAATCTGCTCTTATCTCATCACTATATGTTCACCACAACAGATACCGAGACAGAGTGGGAGAGAGAGACTGAGAGAGCGAGACAGAGCTCCTCTTGCTGCTATAGTGCAGGGTCGCCTGTATAATGAGTGCTTTTTCCTGCTATTAAATTACTTTCACCCGAGAAAAGTACCCAATTTGGAGGCCACTTATTTTATGAACCATAAATTCGACACACTTTTTGCTCTTCGGGGAGACTCGAGCGCCGACTAGAGAAAAGGTGACTTTGCGATGAGACGACCAAGGAGGAGGAGGAGGATGGAGGGAGGGTCGATTTAGCAGAACGCGAATAACAACTATATAGGTAGCCATTGGAGGTGCTTCTGAAGAACACCAATTAGTCAGCGGTGGAGGTCAAGAAACGATAACCGCAAAATAACAACGAAGACATGAAAAATAACAAGGTGTTAGTGGCACTGTAAACCTAATACCTCGCAAACCACATTGTCCACATGTTTTTTTTTCTTCGTCTCTCAGACGTTTTATTTGACCACGCAATTACACGCAGACAGCTTAAAATTGGTAATCTATTATAGGCTTGATGCAAATAATTTGTCCGACGTCTGTTGAATCTTTGCCTGTCTTGCAGGATGGCAATTGGAATAGAAAAATGGAAATGGAATTGTTATGGACCTAAAACTATAAACGATTTAAAGTTTGACAATCGACAACGCAAAAAATTGAAAATCTTAACGCACATTCCAATTAAACAAATCTGCGGTTTCAAATATTTCATGGCAAAGAATGGACATTGTGTTATTGGTACTTTATCTAAGTATGTTGATCTGTTACAACATCAATTATTAAACCAGGAGGACCGAGTTGGGGAATTGATCTTGAGGGTTTTATTCTGCGTACAAACTAGTTCAACCTGAGCTAGCAAATCTGAGCTTCCATTAGGGAGTCCAGAGCTTAGGGGTGGATCCTGCAATCTGGCTATTCCAGCTGCTATCCCTCTTCCCTTCCCTTCCCTGCCCCTCACATATCTCCACAAAGACACGAAGGTGCAGTAATCCTGTAGTGCACTAGGCGCTACGGTGAATTAAAAAAAAAAAAAACCTTATTCTCGTCGAAAGATAGATTTTCGGTGCGACGGTACAGAGTTCGATTCCTGGCGTGGACTCTCGTTTATACGGTCCCGAGACACTGGTGAACATGGGCTCCTGCTCCTCACAGTGCTGAAACACACATAGGTGCATAATTTCCTACAGTGCTATTCACTACAAGATATCCTGTAGACAATTTAAAGAAATACGAATCCGATCCCACCAGGAGCGCTCAAGTGAATTTTCTATATGTTAACCACGAACAACTTTTAAACAATCTGGAAGGTGGTCGAAAGGTGAAAGTGGGAGACGGTATACGGGGGTGGCGATCCACCGCGCGTGATCGCAAGCTAGCTGCAAGCACTTTGGCTTTATCAGACCGACCGGACCCCTATTACAATTAAAAGGTAGCCGCGTCGGATCGAGAGTCGAAACAATAACACGAAATCCTATCCACTGTCGCATCAGGTTGAAATTGGGGCTTCAAAGAGCAGCAGCAGGTGGACGTGGGCAGGACACACCAGTGAAAAAGAGCACAAAAAAACGATGACGGAGACCCCTCGTGGTGGCGCTACGAAACTTGACATTCGTGTTCGAACGCTCCAGTGCGTCGACCCGCAAGAAATAATAAAAATATGCTACACATTAATTGTCACAACGTTCGAAAACACACGATCTTGTTTTTATTTTATTTTGCTATTATCATATCTTGTGGGGGTATTTTTTTCCGCTGGGTAATTTTTCGAAAGAAAGAAAGACGCCAAACTAGCATGACATCAGTCAAAGAAAGTTTTCAAACAACAAAGTTAAACGTTGTTAGGCTTGAATAAACTTATCAAGAACCCATTCGGTTATGTATCGGGATTAGTCAGCCATCTTGGGGCTATTTGATCATTGATTTGAACCTTGGCGAACGTAGAAGTGAGCTGAAAATTTGTTCAGAATGGGAATTTTCAATCAACGGAAGCGATCCAAAAATGAACTGTTGATGACCTTGCTGTACTGCGAAAGTTCATGGCCCAACTTTCGACAAAACTGGCGTGGTAAAATCATGTAAATAATATGTTTCCAATATTTTAGAACTATTCTAAAAAAAAGTTTTTAAAAATACCATATGACAGTATAAGGAAGCCAACGACGGAAAATCAAAGATGGCCGCTAAATCCCGAAACGCTCATTTAGAAACGCCATTCCCTATTGGAAAGGATATCTCTAGGTGCACGGACAAAGGAAAACCGCCGAGCACGCATCTTTGTACAAAATAATAGAAAGGAGGAGAAAGAAAGAGCGGGGAGGAGAACACCGTAATTGGACTAGCCGAATACGCACGTCAGCCAAATGGCGTTCGGCGAATGGTGACCGAACGCAGGAGCTACTCGAGTTTTTTTTAACACCGGTGACGGTCATTTTCGTAAAATGAACGGGAGCAAGCAGCACGTGGCTCGAGCGAACGCCCTGCAGCCACAACCCAACGGTCCACACGCGCGTTTTAACGACAAAGCGCACTTTCTCTATAAAAACGAAGGGTCTACGTATTGCAGCTGGCGCTAAACCTTCCAAACTCTGCGCGTGCGCAATATACGCCTTATTTTTACACACACAAAAGGCAACTTTCCGAACGTAAAGCAAATTTGTGTCTTCGCCATCCGAATAGTATTTTTATCCGCAAGTGGACGAAATAAATTAGTCCCAACATTCAATTTACATCGCTCCTCTTGGCAGAAAGGTTCGTAACCTGGGATCCACAAATGGTTCTAGATGGCTGCAGCTGAGTAAGGCGCAAAAAATGCAAAGTTCTCCGAAAATCAACATTTCAAATTTTTTTAAATTTAAATTTTTGACATAGACAATTTCATCGTATATCTCAAGCCACTTTGAGCAAAAGCCCCGCTGAACCACACGCAGTAAATCAATTTCAAGGAAACGCCATATGAATGAGCAGGCCAGCATGCTTATAATGACTGAAATATACCTGCCGCTCCACCTAAGCGAATCTCCTGCAGTCGTCTTTTCAATATTCGAAGAAAAAGATAAAGAGCCGAACAACAATGACGGGCCGCGGTGCATAGTTAAGCGAGAATTTCGTGCAAGCAATTCAGCCGCATATTTAAGCGACATGTCATGGGAAAACGGGAGGCGACAACATTATTCACGTGGTCTTAACTTCAGATAGCGACTCAAACGACAGGAAACGACAACTCTAGCGAAGAGAAACTCTTTTAATTAGGGGTGCTTCGCAACAAAAAGAGAATCATAACATACAATTTCGACACGGCGGCGTCCAGCTCGACAGCAAAAACAATCGGTGTATGCAAATACAGGTATGACAAAATTTATTCGCATTTGCAGTCGTTTTTCGCAAGTCGAATCGGCCTTTGTCGTCGTTAATTGGACAAAGTGTTTACTTTATACGTCCTTTTTATGTCTGGGGGGATGCCTCGATTTCCCTATTTGCTTCAAGCCATCGGCTCAATGGATGTTCGGAATCAGAAACATTTAAATTTAAATGACTGCCGCTACCGCCAGCTGCTGTTAGATGTGGTTAGTGAGGAAGGACATGGACATGAGTATCGAGGAAACAAACACACCAGCAACGTGGACATAGTGGGGCGCCACACGCCAGTGACGCTGCTGATGGTGGTCACGAGGAGGTTACAAGACAGGTGGCCAGCGAACGGTCTCCCGCGACTTTTTGAAATAAAATCCGGTGGAAGAGAACCGGTAAAAGGTGATTGTCTTTGATGAACAAAAACTAAATTATAAAAAATGCCCTCTTATACTTAATGTGCCCAATTTATATCTTACGGATCAATGAACATGCGTATATCTAAAAAAAAAATAGAAAGTAAAACATCTGTTGTTTTTAAAACCGGCTAAATTCTGGTGTGCGCTTATTTATCATGGCTAATTAGCTGTACTTCCAACCAGAAACAAATAGAACAAATAATGTCATTTCGATTACCATTGCAAATCGGGTTACGCTTATGTTCAGCAAATGACCAATCCACGATTACACTTTTTTTTTTTTAAATCACCGTGGTGCCTAGTGTTATTTGAGTGCAATTTGTTTGTAGATTAAATGGCGTTAAAGAACTCGCTGCGTCGGCCAGCGACACGACTTCGAATCTCGGCCACAAGGATTAAAATATATTTTCACTAATATTAATTTTATTTCATGAAAATTTGAGTTTGCAAATCCATTTTAATTCCGATGTTTTAATTGTAATGGATCCCAAACCACTGTCAACAGCATTCGCTTTCGCTTAAGCTGAATTAATGCAATCAGTACTAATCCACAGGGCAGCATATATCATGCATCGGTATTTCGCTCCGGGTTAAAACAATGATGGACACGCTTCACAAGTCATTATCTCTCGACCAGAATCACCAAAAATGCGGTTGCATGTTAAAAGGTTCTGACGGCATGTCAAATTCCAGCAGATTAACACTGGAAGGTACAACCGAAAATGATGAGGATCATCGGGGTCTGCCAAAAGTGAGCCCACCCGAAACTAGCGGGAAAGCAAACGGTGCTCTCTTGTCGTGATCAACAATAGTCGGCAATCAGCGAGGGAATTATTTAGGAAGACCATTGGAGTTAGGAAAGGTATTGTGACCGTGATCTCTCCTCCTCTCGACGCATTCCTGATTCATCTCCCCTTTTGCTCGGTTTTGTGTGCATGTATCGCGTAGATTCACCGTGTGTGTTCAATCAGGAGTACATTACTTCGACCACGTGGTTTTGTTTCGAATTAGGGCATCGGAGACTTGAATTTCTAATTTGTCTCTGGGGACACCCTAATCACAACAGATTAATGGCTGATACACAGGGAGCAGCAGACTAAGGAGGTACAAGGACGAGGGTGGGCAAGACTCAGCGGGATGAAGAACCAGCCTGAGCAGTGGTGCCATACTTCACTAACTCATGGGCGTGTAAGATCTTTGTCCAAGCTTTGTGGGCAATTTGCAAATTAAAAAATGGATGCGTAAAGACCATTGACACTATGACACTTGAAAATGCAAATTAGGAATATTACGAACGCTTCGACTCCTGCTGCATTTTTTTTCTTCTAAAATTGATCGCTGTATAAATTTCATCTTATCATTAGGAATTAGACTTCATTATAATCCAAGATGCGAGTACCGGTTTTTTATCAACTACAGATAATTTGATTTCACAACTTTCGTCTTCCACAACAAATGAGTGCAAACTCCCAAGCTCCATGGGGGTGGGGGTGGGGGGGTGGGGGGCAAAGAAAGCTCACCACTTTTTACCAACCACCGAATTACTAGAAGTGGTCTCATTGTAGTTAGCTACCAAGTTTCTCATGAAGCCAAGCTATAGACAGTGAGCAGCGGAGCATATATATAGATCTCAGTGCCGCCTGCATATAATTGAGAGGTTTTGTTTACTCGAGCATTTTTTTTTTCTTTTCTAAAAAGGCAATTCAATCAGACCCAGTTCTTTGTGCCTCGCACAAACCCAATGTGGGACGTTGCTCCACAAGTTTCAACGGCGAAATGACTTACACTTGAAAACCACGACTGTGTCGCCACTCCACGGACAACTTCAGCGATCGTGGTGAATTGATTTAGCACATTGAAAGTATTGGTTGAAATTATGTAACTATTTTTATTTTTTTTTTACATTTCTCCCGATTTCGAGGCCAATAAAAATTATAATTGTGATATTGGCTCTTCTTAAGTGTAGACTTAATCCAATAACTCAATTAAAATACTTGCAGTAAATTAGTTTAAACATTGGTTTTCAAAACAATATCAAACTTATTAATTTACTGGCGACCCGATTACATCACTGAAACTGTGATTTACCAATTTTTTAAATTCTGAATAACTCGATCTTTGTAGGATTGCGACGAAAATGTCAAGTGAAACCGCGTGATGGCGCTCGCAGTTTTATCCAAGTCGCACGCGAAGAATTTCGCGGCTCGCTCGTTCGCATCACAGTCACGCCAGGCGCTCTCGGACAAAGACGGCGCTACCGCGACCGGGGGGGGTCCCTGGCCGGGGACATCCGACACAGCATTGCGGCGGTCGCTTCGCTTCTCAGTCTGCACTGTCTCCGCCGAGTCCCGCTAGGACCACCACAGTCGCCGGCGTTGCACGCGTGACGTCACGCCAGAGTTGATCTCTGTTCACGCGAGGTGACTTGTTTGTTGGTGGGTTGGTGCTTCTTATTCGCGCTCTTTCGCTCAACCCCACGCACAACACAATGACGTTGCCAGGGCAATGGGCAAGTAAATTGGCCTTAATTAATGAACGTTTCGACAATGGCGACGATAATTGACAAAATTAGATCGGGAAACTAAAGAAACGCGAGAAGCCAGATAAATGAGAAAAGAGAATAAAGAAAAAAAAAAAACCTGCGTAAAATGGCTGTGATCCATAAATGCTGCGTAAGGTGTGAAACGAGGACTTTTGTTTCCGTGCTTTGTCGTTTGATTAGAATCTAGATCTAGCACAAAACCGCCATGCCATCAAAACTTTTCATTCAATTACTCAGTCAAATGCTTTTAAAGTTAATTTTGACCAGATTAAAAAAACGACAACATCAACGGTTCCCCAATGGATATTTTGTTACCTGCTGGTAAAGATAGACAGGACGCAAATACTAATTTTATTTCTATCTGCATGTTCGCGGCAGAATATTTTGGAATTACATCGACCATTTTGGAAACAATAATTTGAAACCCCCAGTGGCTCAGTGAATATGGTCACAGTCTACTGAGCAGGTGGTCCCGGGTTTGATTCCCGGCGAAGACTTTCGTTCATTCGATCCTGTGGTACTGGAATGTGCCCCTCATACATTGCCACAGCAACACGAGGGGTACAAGAATTTCCTGTAGTGCTATTCACTACAGTGATTTGGAATAAAAATAAATAAAATAATAAAAAAAATGATGAACTTCCATTGAGGATTTTTTATCCTGTGCAACATGCATCCTGCGTGTGAAAACAAATTCGAAATTACTCTTCCCTCTGTGTCATCATTTCTCTATTCCTCCTCCTCCTCCATCCCATCTTCCTCCGCTAAACGAAAAATACCATGAGATAAAAAAAATGAAGGAAGACAAAAGGACATTAGAAGAATGTAGCCATTCGTGTCTCCCACGCCACGACAACCCTCATCATCCTTCCTCTCTTACCCCTGAAATAGCTTCAATTTTGACGATCTCTTGTAAAATATCCTGAGCCCCGCCGCCTTCAATAAAACAGACTTTCCATAACTGAACTCTGCGGGCAGAATACAACTTGGCACCCAAGAATCATGTCGCAACATCGGAATTTCGATAAATGATTTCCAGAACGTACCCCGCCATCAGACATCCACATCTGAAGGCCAATCGGATGAACTGAATTGGGCTCGAACCAGTGACCCTCTGCTCAAGCACTAAGGCGCTCTAGCCATTCCGCCAGCATGAAAGACAATAATTTTTTTTTTTTTTTTTTGAGATTCTCTAATTTGCATTTCGGATTCAGAACGTCTAAAACCGCCCTGATTCGGAACATCTTTTCAGATTAAAACTCAGATCTTCTTGAGCAAAGAATGTTATTTTGCTCACGGCCTCAGACTATGGTCTCTGCAGGATAAGAGGGACGTGTTGCGCACGGAGCGAGCAATTCGGTTCGCTTGCTTTCAGCCAGCCGACCCGAACGCGCCGTATCAGCGCGATTTTATGCGGCACGGTGAACATGCTTTTTTATTTTAAACAATTTTTTTGGGGGGCACATACAGTTTAAAAAAGAGGGGTGGGGTGAGAGAGAAATTTGACGTGGAACGAACGGCCTTGCATGCGCGCTCCTTAATCGGCAGTCAAATGGGGCGCGGGAGAAGACAATGTTTCCACCAGTGGGCGCACAAAGAAAAGCTTTCGACAGAGTACCGCATCGCGGTCCCGAATTAGCAAACACCTAAACCGCTAAAACAGTTGGAAAGGTTCAACGTGTTCGGACATCAGATGCTGAAATGTTTCAATTTCTTCAGATAAAGAATGTCCTATTCGGAAAGTGCTAATTCAAAAATTAGACGAAACACTCCAATTAAATTGAATTAGAGAATACAAGTTAATCCCCATCTAAAATTTAAATATAAATCTATGTTAAAATTTATATTTGCAAAAGCAAACAAACAGTGGTTGTTTGTTTGCTTTTGCAACAATGTTAGCAGACAATGTTTAGCTTTTCATGGAGAAAAACAGATTTAATGTCAATAAATCAGTGTTATAAAAGTTCAATAGTTTTAATCTGGCAGGTACAGACTTTAATTCAGATTAGTTCTCTGTCGCCAACATAGGCAGATTGCAGAAATTCCAAATTATCGGTGTCGGGTGTTTTTTTTTTTTAAATAACTTGCCCCTTTTCTGCAATGTTTAAAATAAAGAAAATCATGCTGCAGATGGGGGGAAACTTCGGCGTGCTTCTGCACCATTTTGTTTAAAATGTTATATTTTTACCAAATTCCAACACGCTAATTAATGCTACAGATTGTTGTTGACCCTCTATCAATATAAGCTTAATTTCTGTGAAAAATTAAGGCGAACAAATATTTCGAAGTCACCAAAAAAAAAAAATCGCGTCCTGCGTTATCGTAAAGGAAGCAGCCTGACTATTGCACTGGTTGCTCACGCACACCACATGGGGGCGACAGCTGCGTCCACGCCTCCCCTCGGGCAAATTGCTGATTAACCTTGTGTGTGTGTGTTTTCCTATATACACTGTGCGGCCAGCGTGATATAGAATCGCGAGACCTGGCCTCCATCAGGTGGGCAATAGGTGGGGATAGGAGAGGACGTCTCCACCCTGGCCACCACCCGCCGAGCCTGTGTTGGCAATTGCCGGGTTCAGTTGTAGCCGGCCTGCATTACAAGCGCTTTTTACATGAAATTCGTGCAAGCCGTCTTTATGTAAATGCGCGTCCGGCAGAGGCCTTTGTGCTTGCTGTGCACGGTTTTTGTCTATCCTCGTGAGATCACGTGCTTTTGCATAGATCGCTTGCGCAGATTAAGTGTGTAAAAGAAAAATTAATCACCCGCTGACGTGAAAAAGTGAAGAACCCGGAAAAGTAATTATTGCAGCTATATTTTTCGATATCCAGAATGAAAGAAGTGCCTGGTTTTAGGAAAAATATAAATTAAAAATTGATACACATTAATTTGTAGATCATACATTTCTTTTTCCAACGAATCACAAAATGTTGCGCTTATAACCACCTACCTAACGGCATTGGCGTGATTGCACTATTAAAAAGAGGTACAGTGTCACGTAAAAAAGATTCAAATTTAAAACGCACTAATAAAATGCTTGGTATGGGCATGAAATAATTATATGCAGTCATCAAGCTTTTTCTTAGTGCCTTTTCGCCATAAAAGCAATTGGCAAAAACAAAACGAGGAAAGCTGACAAGATCGATATTTCTACTTTGCAACGGTTTTTTTTCCAAAATAAGTTATTATCATTTGACATACATGCCATTGATTAGGTCATATTATCACTAGTCATTCCACAATGCCAGTGACATTTACATGTAGTTCCCTATATCTCCACAGGATGGCTTCACCCAATCAGAAACGTTTTACACGACTGCTATAAAGATGGAATCGCATTTAGGAGTATGTCACACAAATGTGTGTGTGTGTGGACTTAGGATGATATGTTAGGTGCTCCTTCACTCGCAAAAGTTTTACTATTTCGAAAAAAAAACTTTTCGAGATCGTCGCGACTTCCAGCGACCACTCCCAACGTCTCGACTATATTTTTTTGTGCGTGCGTGTCTTTCGGCTCGACGTCGCGGTTCCGCCCACAAATTGTCTCCCAGCCCCCTCATCCACCCACTATCCGCCCCTCTAATTTTTTTCCAGAAAGTTCAATATACACGAGAGTGGTTTGTTAGAGAGAATGTGAGATGGCGAACGCGATACAAATTTATAATTGGCCAACAAAAATGGTGGACAAAAATGGTTGTCTCGCCGCGCAATCAGAAAGACCGTGAAGATAAAAATGTCGCCGGTGTCACGTTCAGCATTATATAATAACAGAACGGAGGCCTGATTCTACCGAAACTTAACCGACAAGAAGAAGAAAAAAATAACGATAATGACAATGCATTTTCGAAAAAGTAACACTTTCTTTTCCACTACAAACAACACGTTAAAAATTGCGTTCGAAAAATGCGTCTAAAAAATGCATTGTTTCAACAGTAACAAAATAAACACGAATATTGTACAAAAATCTGCAAAATATTAAATAATTATGCAATTAGCTGTGCAAGGTAAGCTTGTTTGAAGTTCCAAAACTGATACGAGATATAAATATATATAAGTATGACTGTTACGTTGTGAAACAAAACATGTTGCCAGAATGAGATCGATAGCGAATGACCCGTTAAGAAAAGATTCTCGATCGATCAATCAACAACAAAAGTTGTTTTTAAAAAAACCTAATGTAATCGAAATGAACGTCCTGACAGTAAATTTAATTTCTAATGGACTTCATTTTAATTGCAATTTTATACAGGACGATAACACTGTAACAACGAGTTAACCGTTAGAAGGGTTAATCTTTTCCAATTATATCCGTCACGCAACGAAAGACACGACATGGTTAAAGGCATGATAACTCCCAATTTTTGAACTGTGGGTATACAAAGAGTGTAATTAATCTCGGAAACCCGCCTTTTTCGCATACCACGATTGATTTGCCAGAAGGATTGGGAAAGGCCGAGTTACTCGTAAACGCTTAGCCCACGCACGTTTGATCGGCTGTCGAATTACCCAACACACATTCACACCGGTAAACCTGAACTTCAAGGTTGCTGGCCAATCTGGTCTCTCTTTCGATCCTAATTACTTGACAATTATGAACCAGGATTCTAGAGAACTTTCGCTCCTGTCAACTCAACTTACACGAGTTGATGCTCGCACAGTGTACATGTACATACAGGATACCACTGTATTTAGGTACTTTTATCGGTACAATTCAATATGTGTGCAGATGTCATGTGTACGTTTTGTAATAATGGAGCGAGGCTTGTCAAAGGGGCATGCATTGTATCAGATACGAAACATTGGGCTTGACATTTTTTTTGCTTGCAACGTCCGATATGGCACCGAACAACACTCGTCAACAATCTAAAAAATAAATAAATTGAATGACAGAATTTAAGTAAATAAATAAATTAATTTTTGATCGCATCTCATAAGCAAAAAAAAACAAACATACATGGTAACATTTTGCGCATCACGCCATTTGCCATATTATATTTTTCCCCACGCCAATTTCACGACCATACTATATGAAAATGCTTCAATTTCCATCGCGACATTTCGTCCGTTTCTTGCTCAATTGTTAAATACAATACTTCTCTTCTTTCGCTGCATGACCCTTTTTTTCGAATCTCTTCCGAGTTAGCCCGCCATGTGGTCATACCGGCGGTGCTGCGAAACGAGATTGATTGCCGATGACAGCTGGCGGTCAAGCGCACCAAAACGCCCATTCCCAACGAAGATCAGTTCTTTACACTCCCCGCTTTCACCAGAGTACGAAAAAGAGCAAAACAAATGCCCCCGTGACTACGCCAGTCGTCCCGAGATCAATTTGCCAACGCAGGCGCCACCACCGTCAATATAGCAAAACGCCGAGAAGTGCGAAGAATATCAGCTTGCAATGTGAGAGTATTTTCGACAACTATCTTTATACACACATGGAATGAATTGAATAAATTGATTTTGCGTGAACCACATTTACCCATCGTCATCATTAATGCAAATTTGAAGCAACGCAATTAATGGGCAATATTGCGTCCGTTTAAAGTGAAAAAATATTTCGAGATATTTGAATGCTCCAAATTTGCATGAAAGCAAAGTTGAAAATAGTTACATTAGTTGAAATACTCGCAACTTCAATTTAATAAATTATTTCTAATTTATTTTGCTGTGCTTATGCATTGTTTTCTTCATACATACACATTTGAAAAAATTTTAACAAAAAATATTTTCAACCACTTTGTATCTTCTATCTCACACATACGTCAGTCACCTCCGAGCCAAAACACTGATTTCGGATTGAACCTGCAACAACAGTAACACAACAACACACCCTTCACGCTCTTCAGGTGAAAAAAAAAAAGTACAACCGCCAACAGCCATTTACTATTCACGCGTTTAGCACGTTTACGTATTCGTCAGCCAGAAATGGAAAGGATGTTACCTCCCTCAGAATTAACCACATCGAAGGCGTGGACCGAGGCCTTTTCGCCGTCGGAACCCTATCTCTTTTTCGAACGTGCTCGATGGGCGGAAGTTGGGAGTGACCTCATCAGAGAAAACACAAGTTTTGCAACGAGAGCACCTTTCGATTCATCGCCGAAATCCACTCGTTCAAAATTGACACTCGTTTTTCTGTTCGATGAAACGAGGCGAAACGGAAACAATCATCTTTGCTGCCCATTTGCGGTTAAGAAAGAAAATAATATAAGATATACGAGTGCATGATTAACTTGTTGTGACTGCACACTCCGTGAATGCAATCGGTAGTCATAGCCAATTCACTCAATTGTTAACGATGCATATTTGAATAAATCACGAACCACAATGAAATAAAAAATGTTCAGTTCATTAAACATTGCAATAGGATTAGCTACAGGCTTACGCTGGCCGATCATATAGTCGTTTGAAAAACAAAAGTATAGTACATCAACGCCTATTTCACCAGACAAAATGCCCAAGCACAAAAAGTTACTTTGCTCATTTGCGTCGCATTTTTTCGCCGGTAGATATACCCTGTATCATTTACGAAGTCACATGCATTTTTCGACAGTAACAATAGTGCGTGATGTGATACGGTTAAGTCAGTTAAAGTCACGAGTTCAGGTTAATGGCCGCGTTTAGATGTAGACACTGATATCTATTTAGACTACGCCATTACGTTGAAAATGCATTCAAACTTTTTAAAAAGAAAAATACATGGGAAGTGATCTAATTTATAATTCGTGTGCCTTAATTTTTAAATCGAATAATAATTTTAGCTGCATTAATTCCAAGCAACCGCAAGAATATTTCCACGAAGGTTGTCGGACCGATGGTATCTGCCGACGAATTTACCGGGAGAAACGTTCCCATTAGAAAGCGACAAAAACTTAATCTCCACTGTCCGAAACACTTTACGGAAGATAATTATTAATGTAAATTAAAAAATTAGCAAACGCGTAAATTGCCAGCCACGAATTTGCAAATATTTTGAATTTGAAGAAAAACAAGTTAACGTTCGTCGTAAACTTTAAAAAAAATGTGAAGGTTGTTGACCTCCCGGTTCCGGACATTCACCGTTATTAAAGGTTTGTAAATCTACATTTATTGATATCTACGCTGGCGTTTTTATTTTTTCAAATTGGTTCGACGAAGAGCTGCAAATGCACGAGACACCGGAGACGGCTTTTAGTCTGTCTTGTTGCTGATGCCCTTGAGCGGGACATCACCAATTATGATGGGACGGGGGCGGTCAGCAATCAATCGCAAGTAAAAATGAGAGGGGGGCCCCCGCGTGTGCGCACGCACGCACGCAAGTCGGGCGGGCGGCAAATCCAATGTCTTGGTCAAACTTAATCTAAATTGCGGCGTGCATTTAGTCAGGTAAAAGGACACCCCCCCCTCGTCTTGCCTCCAAGTCCCAAAAATCTAACGACAGATAAAACAGGTGCGTTTTACTTCGTTTTCTATTCTTCGTTATTCGTTATTATTCGTTTCGATTATGCAATTACACATTTCTTCATTTTTTTTTAAATTTTATTATTGACCGTCATCACTGAAATGAATCTCACAACATTTTTTACCAGTACATCGGGAACGAAAACCCGAGCCTGGAATCGAACACGGGATCGCCGTACACGTGGCGGATGCTATGAACTCTGAGCTACGACGAACATTCCAAATTTCCAATGAAATAGCAATTTTCTAGCCGGTGATTTAGTTATTGGTCTCCGGTGATTTTCTTGTTTTCATTTCACCATTTAATACTCTGATTAAAATTTCAAACGTGTAGAACTAGAATAAGAATTTCAATAGGAATTGATTTTGGAACTGAGATTAATATCTTTTTTTCGTGCGGAATATAAAGTTCTTCCAACATGATCAACAGAAAGTTTTCTTCATAACACCAAAACAAACGTTTGTTGTAACACCTGTACTGGTTGGAACCCGACCAAGAGGAGGAGGAGGATTGGGGGCCGTTTAAATGCACCTTCGTACATGCATCTGGAGAAGAAAACGTCGCTCTTAGATCACGCTTCTTACCGCCCAGAGTCGCGGATTTAATCTCCTAAATTGCCGAATAAAGAAGCTCGCGGCCCGGACTCCGCATAAACGAAGCGGCGGTGGCGGTGGCGGGGGCGCAGAGAGCGACAGATAACATTCAGAGGCAATTAAAAAGACACGAGAAATCCCCGCCACCAACTCTTGATCCCCGCCCGTTTGGCCGCCATTAATATTTGAGCTATCTCGATCGTTATATGGCTGGTGTCGGGCGGAGATGAGGGGAGGGATATGGAGGTGGTGGTGGTGGTGGTGGGGGTATGGTAAACGTTTCGACCGCGGGGCACAAGCACTCTCCTCAGACACTACAACCACAACAACAATAACCGGCGCGCTTCGGTGTGGCAAGGGCCCGCGGTACACGTGGCCAAAGAGTCATCCAAGCTCAGATCCTCCAATTGGCTGCACGCGCTTTTGGGAACCGCATTTGCCAGGGCCAAAAAAATGGTGATGCCAACACGAGTCGCACGAGCTGTATTATTTTTATGTGCCTGTGAATGGAGATGGGGAGGGGGCGGGCGATCGGATCTTCAGGCTTATTAGAACGAACAAGAAAAACCTTAACGACCGGCGTTCAAATCTTCTCCCGTTTAGCGCTAAAAAAACTAAACAATGTGTGATTAGCAACAGCAGTCGATCGTGGAAGCATAGTGAGAGGGTGAGGGGATATTTGGGGGTAATGCATGGCGGGGCGTGGAAATTGCGACCCAACGCTATCTTTCAGACTGCTTCCGAACACCCATTTAATAAGCGACATCCATAGAGTGCTATAAACGATGGACTTTTCTTAGAACATAGTTTCCACATTTAAAACTTTCCACTTTTTAAATTCCCGAACACCATTGCGAATATCATCACTAGAGCAGGAGTTACTTAATTTATTAATAATCCCTGTAGTGAATACAATTACTTCGTGCTGCTATGGAAATATTCACCAATATTTTTTTCAATATTTAATTCACCAATACCCTGGGATAGAATAAACGAGACCTAACACTGGGAATCGAACCAGGGATCGCCGCACCGCAACCGGTTGCAATACCGACTGGACTAGTACGGGTCGTAAGTGCCATGGTCTGTTGCTAAACGGATCCAAAATAAACTGCTTGTACCTGATGCCTGCTGCTTGAATTGGATTTACAAGTGCATGTGAATTTTGCAACACCCACTCTTATTTCATTTTTTTTGGCAACGCTGTCGAACAGTCCATAGGAATCGTTATGGTTCAGAGTTCGAACGCCTGAGCTTCTATTTTTTGTTGGAAATCTATATTGAGAGGGTGCGAACTATTTCGATTTTTGAATGCTGAAAGTAGGGAAAAGAAAAAAAAAAAAGACAGAAATTGGCCTCATAAAAACCAAGCTAGTCGCCTCACCGTATATAGGAGAGCTTCAGAAACAAAATATATGAGAAAATTAATGGTGAAAGGCGGACGGGAGTACAGTCATGTCAACCGTGTAATTGCTTCTGAAACGGTGGGTATTAAAGCAGAAATATAAAGACAAACGTTTCACAACGATGGATCAACCCACTTGAAACAATGGAATAGCTGGCTTTAACAAGGTTCGGCAATGTTTGGCGATCACTGTCGATTTTCCCTGCACAGAATAGACCAAAAACACTGTGACAATTTTTTATCTGTGAGAATGGCCGACAAAAAAATAGCTAAAAAAAATTGTCTGAAATGACATCCATACAAAACAATATACGGTCGTTAATGTCAACGGAAAAAATAGACCTCCACACAAAATGAATACGTACATGATTAGTTGAAATGCAGGAGGCACGTAAAGGAGGGTTCCCATATGCGCCAATTATGATGTATTATCATTTATTTTTATGGGGTTCGTTCATTAAGAGAATTTTTTTCTCAGAGAAGAAAAACAATGCATCCAGATGATAACATGGGTTGACCTTTGGATTAACAAGATTAACCAATTAGAAGAAGGTTAATTAATACTTTACTTTATTTAACGGGACCACCAAAACTTCACTGCAAGTCTGATAAGCAACCCCAAGAAGCGATCTAAAAATAATGACTAAACCAAAAAAGAAATCTTTAAATATTTTCACAATTTTTAAACATAACTTTCCCACTGCGTCCGGCAGGTGGTCTACTGTCTAGACTCCGACCCCCTTTCCTTTTTAAGAAATCGAACTCTCAGATATCTTTCAGAGAGGCTCGTGAAAATTTCGCTGTCCGACACGACCAAGATGGCCAACCTGCTGATTAACGGCCATCGAAAGCGCAGGGTTCGCGACTGTACAGGAAGAACCTAAGCTTTTCAAGACACAGTACACCGTACATAGTAGCTCACATGGGATATGCTCGATTTACCCCCACCGATACCGCCTTCCGTGGCCACGTTACTCTTCCCCCTTGGGCCTTGGCCCGCCTCCCCGGATCCCGCCTACTCAGTCAGCAAAATCCCGATTTGATACTTTAATTCGTTGGCAGCATCCGGTCAGAGTTTGACTGCGCCTAGCAGACAGCCGCTCACCAGTTGCGAAAATTCCGCTGCTTTTTGAAAACACATTTCCGCGCTGGGCAGCCCGATATCATAACACCTTTCCTTTCCCTTTGTCCGACAGACTTGGATCTAGTTTTACAAATGTAATTAGAAAATCCCATTGATTAACTATTTTAGATGTAATCACTGAAGTGGATTTCGCAATAAGATATTCTGTACTTCCCTTTACGCTTGAGCATTTGTTGAGGTGCCATAGTTTCGCTAGTACCCTGGATCCAATAAACGAGACCCTGAGCCTAGAATCGAACCCGGGATCGCAGCACTACATGCGGTTTGCTCCACCGCCTGGACTACGACGACCGCAGGATTCAATTCAAATCAATTTCAGCCAATCAGCTATTTGCACGGCTACTCCATTTTTGTCGTTAGACTAGGTAATAGAGGATAAGACGATTCATTAAACCAATGACAGCGGTAACGAAATAAAATAATAAATTTGTAGGATCATAATTATATTTTAATCAATAAGATCATTATTCCGACATGAAATTCGCGCCTTGGGAAAGATTCATGTGCCGACAGTCGTTAATGAGGCTCATTAGGGGATAAATGTCCAAACGAAAATTGAGAAACGATATTTTGAGCTAAAAGAAAGTTTTCAGCCGGCTAGACAAGCTACAAAAAAAATTGCCACTAATTTCTTGAGCGGAACCTTCGTCATCTTTGTTGTAAGCCATTGATATTTGAGAACAGGCTGAAAATCAGGCACGAAACAGATTAACCTAGTTAGACGTTTCGGTTTGACCCCTCCTACACGATGGTGCCATAAAAACCTACACTTGCCCTCACCAATAAAATCGGTATTTTTTTCCAGCCAAATATAACCGACATGGCTGTACGTACGAAATAGCTCCGTTGTCATGGGGGTATAGACACAAGATGCATACATAGTCGTAAAATTCTCAAGTTTCTACTAGAATCGGAAATACAAGTTCGAAGCAATAACCATTTGCTGAAAAGGGGCCAACGCGTATATAGAGGAAACTGGGGATATGAAAATGAGGAAGAGGGGTTGCCTACAGATAGACATTAAGCTAATGAGGTGCTGCTGTGACACTGTTGGAATCTGTGAATTCGCACTATAAACAACACATAGGATTTGTAAACCAATGAAATATCGACAAATCTTTCACCAAACAAAATATAATTGGAGTTGCAGAGGTTAAATTCAGGTCAGACCTCCGGAATTTTTCGGGCGAGAGAAATTCTTGTGCACGCACGCCTTCCTTAGGATGCCAAGCAAATGTACACGTAAAAGGTCACTACCCTGGCTGTCTTTTTTTATTCCGGATCACTGTAGTGAATATTCCTACAGGATGTTATTGTACCCCTCGAGTCGCTGTGGCAATGTGTGAGGGGCACATTCCAGTACCACATAATCGAATAAACGAAAGCCTGCGCCGGGAATCGAATCCGGGATCACCCGCTTAGTAGACTGTGAGCCACGGGGGCCGCACTTGCTTGACTTACTTTTGTCAATTGCTTGGCTTACTATTATTTCTCCTTAACTACTAGAATTTTTAATGTCATTAAATTTTGTAAATTTAAAATTAAAATTTTTTAAAAGCGAAAATAAAAATAAATAAATGAGCAATTCGGCTGCTAGCAACACTTTAACGTAACGTAGCCATGTTAAGTGATGTTTCTAATAACAGGAGAAGTATTTTATATGATACAGGTACACCTGTGTAATAGGCATTTGTTTTGTAGGAATAGTGATTCAATAAAACTGTTTTCTTATTGGTATGTTTGTTGTGTTGTTGTGATTTCACAATAGTAGCAGGTGATAATTTGAGGATTCCACCAAGAACTGAAGCAAAGCAAACGCTCGATTACAAGTTCTATAAAATTCTTTATCATCAATCAAGGTGACAATATTGGCTCTTCCACCTTTTCACTCAACCCCTCTCATTATGTGACGTAATCAACATTTTGTATCGCCACTAGTCGAATCTTAAGAGTTCGCGCTGCGCACGCGCATTCACGTCACATGCCTAGCTTCAAAACCGCGCGTGCGCAGTCACGTCACAGGCTAGCTTAAAACCACGCATGCGCAGTTACGGCACAGGCTAGCTGTATGAGCGCATGCGCGAGCCACTTCACAACCTTATGCCAAAAGGACATCAACAAGGTCATCCGAACAACTAGAGAATCTCGGTGCGAATTATATCAGAAATTTCCAAAAAGAAAATGCCAAACTTGCCAGATATTTTCTTGATTAGATTTATTGGCCCGACAATCCGATCAAGTTTGAAGATACGGCTCAACCGGTTGAAACATGAAATTGCTTGTCAACACAAGCACTAATTAATTGTTCAGTTAATTAGCACCAAAGGGTTCAAATTTTAATTACCAGTTTGGCTGCATATGCACAAAAACAGGCAAACTGATGAATCGTTCGTAGTAAGAATAAAATGAAAGTATCATACAACTGTTATAACCTGTCCCACGGGAAACAATTTCCTTCTACAAACAATTTTGTTGCTTGACATGTTTGTTGTTTGACAATAAATCTTGTTTTGATAATGTTTGATATTCCAGATAAAGGGCGTCCAGAGCAGTAAAGATAATATAATTCGAAACGATTTCTGCGTTAAAAATATACTCAATGGCTATATCGGTATGATTTTTTTTTTGCTGTTTAGAATTACTAGGCTTTAATCATGTTAGGCTCATTATACTCGTATTAATTATTACACAGTTCATTGACACTCAAGATAATCATTGGATTAACATTCGGAATTACATGTATATCCAACGACTATATTTATTACGTCCTTGACAATCTAAATCTTTAAAAGTGACAATTGCCTCAATCGAATTTTAACGCCCTATCTCTATGAGACTAAAATATCGAGAGAACACCGTATATACACGTACAGAATACCTACACATATACCGTATACGTATGAGTGTGGACCTGCGCTCTGTTTGCGGCTCCCTAATTGCCTAACACACCTCACCTTCACCATTCTGACAGACATGGAAGCGCCATTGTACAACAACACCAAACGAACAACCATTATTACGTCGAACCAAATGACAGGGTTCATGGTTTCTTTAGCAAATAAAAGTCGACCCTCCCATTTATGAATAGTTAACTTTCCTAGTGTTATATTATGCAAGCAATTTATTTTTCTACGTTTTTGTAACATCGTGTGTGCGTCACTTTTGGAGAATGTAGGTCACGCCATTTTTCACTTTTACTCATTCTGAAAACAAAAAATTATAATACACACACCAAGTTTTAAATTAATTTCCCCACCTAAAAAAAACAACATTTAAAGTAGATGGATTGGTCCCCTGGTGGAATTAAATTTTGGTCAAATATCAAATATTGAATATCAAATATTGATAATGAACACAAACGAGAAAAAACATTAACAATTGACATGGCGGAAACTCAAACTTTGGCAGCATGAGCGAGAGCGTGCTCCACGAACCCAGATTCGATTTCGTGAGAGTTCGACGTAATAAAAGTAAGTAATTTGTTTCTGTGTCATTGTTTGAGGTTGCTATTTCTAACACCCTGTATCACTGTGCAGTACGCTCTGGGGAGCTGGATAGCAGCAGCAGCAGCAGCGCAAATAGAAATGGCACGCAACAACAGAATTCTTGGCGCCGTTGCCCAGATTATTTTATGTGCCTAGCCTAGACCTTAATTTCCGTAATGCTAATGTATCCATATGCTCCATATGCTTCCATATTGTTTTACACATTCGTGCAATTTTGCGTTTTAATTGTTCTAGTACTTGTATTTATTTGCTATATTCATTACAATTTATCAACACTTGTTTTCGCAGTGTCCAATAGTGGACTAAGTACATTATACAAATTAATTTAAATGTCGAGATGAGATTGAGCCTTGATCAGTAAACGGAGTAAGGACCCCTGCGGCTAAGGATAAATTGCGTTTCAAGGACCACTAGTTTTTCAGTCGCCGACAACTTTTATTTCTGTTTTTAATATTTCACGCTCGTTCAGAGTATTGGCACAGCTCATTGTATGGCTGGTGCATCTTGGTTTTCTGATAGTTGATATTAAGGCTCTTTCGATTTTTTTTTTGCTCGATGGCTCAATTTAAACTGTTGGAAAGTTTAATTATCGCGTTAAAGTATCAGACGTTCATCTCAAAAACGTTAGTTTAACAGAATATATAAACTCAATATGCATCTATAAGGCGGAATACACTTATGAATACGCTTAGAATAAATTATATCGTCTATTTTTGATAAGCTACTAAAATAAATCACAAAACAGTTGACCCATCTAAAAATTATTGATTGAATCTCTAGATAAGTGGATTCATTCAAATAGTGATATCAAACAAAACTCTATTTTCAGAACAGTTTACAATGCTTTTAATTGCTATTCCAAGAAAAGCTGAACCACCAAATAGCACGTTTTGCTTTCGTAATTGATTCACCGTGCCCTTCATTTTGGCACGTACTTTTCGTACTATCACGATTCACGATGCCCAATCGCTTGTTTAACAAAAACGCAACCCGATGTTCATAACATACATGCATATTAGTCTATAACACAATATATTGTGTAATAAAATAACCCCTTGAGATTAACTAAATATGCGCGAGAAGTCAATAGTCGCATATATTTTAAGACAATAGGCGCGCATGCCATTTCTCCATTCAACAATTGAGCAACAAAAAAAAAAGCATTGCAAACGCACGTATGCACAATGTGTATAAAGGTCTATATTCGACACCAATTAAATCGACCTAAACGGCGGTACGTACAAACGGGCATATGTTTAAAATCTTGATCAGCATAACAAACATAAATAATGACAACTTCATCTGGCAAAATGCTTTGTGTTATCGTATGTACGCACGCACGACTCGTACTAGGAATATATGCGAGCCCGTTCAACAATACGCTGCTGCCATAAATTTGAAACCGGGTTTATTTTTCATCGGTAACCAATACGTGATCGACCGGCAGCAGCGGCATTGCCAATCACGTTTTCCAGCCGGAGACAAAACACGGGTCAAGCCACGCAATACTCGCGGTTCCAAACAAAACGTGCTTTTTTCGTGAAATTGTAGATGTTGGCTAATGGTCCCCGCGTCGCGCGACTACTCTGTAGGCGGCTTGCTTGCGCGCGTTGAGCAAGCAGCCAGGCCACTTTCTGCGCGAATTGAGAGGGTACTTCAATATTTACGGTACTTGGTATGTAATAAACCTAATATCGATCGAACCTACACTATATATAATTAATTTTGACCTTTTATATATATACATGTATATACTAAAAATACACAGAAACCGGCAAAAATTGAAATGATATTTGGGGAAGATTGAAATTTGATTTTCGCCTCCTAATGTATAACTAATCGGAACATGGTCAAAGTTATTTGGATGTCGCATTATTCCTTATAGAATTACCAAATACAGAACGCACCCCGCCTTAATCGCATTTGAAATTTGACTGTACGAGATGGAGAATGTAAGAAGAAAAAAATCTGGAAAAAAAAAATATTGAAAAATCAACTGAATATTTAGGTTTCATAGGGAAGAAGAAAGCCAATTGGCTAATGGCCAATTGCTATACAGTATATGTCATTGCATTGAGCACTGAAACAGTTTTTTGAAGAATCTGGGCATGAGATAGGGGTACTCTAAAGGGATCATTTCATTTTAATTCTATGGAAATATAATTTTGCTTTGGTCAGGAATAAAGGTAATACCCAGAACAAGACTGGGAGGGCAGGCCACTGAGTTTGCGAGACTCCACACATTAAGTAAAAAATAAAATTTAAGATTTTCAATTTGCGAAATACAAATAAATGTTGTGAATGAACGCAACCTTACCTTTCATCAAAGCTTACGAAAATGTTTTATATTATTTTCTTATTTTCTTCTTATATTATTTACGAAAATAATTTGTATTATTTTCGTAAGCTTTGATGAAAGGTAAGGTTGCGTTCATTCACAAAATATATTTGTATTTCTCAAATTGAAAATCTTAAATCTTAGTTTTTACTGGCTAAGTTACACGTTCAAGACATGAGCGACCTGAAAATACGGTGTCGAGTGGGGCGCGTAGCGAAAGTCAGTC
>JAUJYS010000057.1:0-35795 GCA_033995665.1 Melogona broelemanni | reverse complement strand
GGACCGTAGGCTCATGAGCCATCGGTTAGTACGCTTCCCAGCAGCGGGATTACAGGAACGCGCCACCGCTCCCAGCACTATTAAATCTTGAGCGTTATTTTGAAGCCAAATATCATTAGACACAAGCAAGTAGAAAAAAATATCTTCAATTTAGCAAGCGTGCATCCCATATCGTTCCAGGTGGTGATCAAATTTTACGCAGAACGACACCAGCCCCCTCTAGGGATGAACATCGTCCCCCACTATATCGAAAATGATGCTAATAGTGCGGATTAGGAGTTTCACTGTACCAATAAGGCAGCGGTGCTACACAAAGTGTATGAATAGGCACCAAAAAAAAAAAAAAACTCAACACTTTCGTCTTTTATCATTACCAACGACTTGGCGAGCACGTTGTAAGCATCATTCTTTTTTGCCTTTTCTGTTTGACTAAAACAAACATAGGCGCGCACATGGTCCAAAGCGAATTAGTCCTATAGAGAAGTGTCACAAGCTGCGTGAGTACACGAATGCAGTCATGCAGTCGAATTTCTTTTTTTTTCTTCTCTTACTTCTATCCTAGTCCACATATTATACATTGGTGCATGTGTATGTGTATGCTATACGTGAACAGGGCGCAGTCCCTGACTGCAATCCCATCAAAGGAAGAGCAATTTTCGGAGAAGAGAAGACGAGCAAAAATGTAAATGAGTCCCCAAAGCTGCCAACAAGCCACGAGTATGTATATAGGCAGAGCGGATTTTGCACTGGCCTATTACAAACTCGACAAACCGACTTGCCAAATTAACAGGGAAAACTCGAAAAATTCCAAAAATTATATAATCATAAATTGTTTATCTTGCCCTCTACTCAGTTACATTTGTCATGCTCAATGATTAACCTAATTAAATTGAACGGCATCTGTAACATACTCAAGACGTAAATATAAAATAATATTTAGAATATAGGCAATTATAGATAGAGCATCCGTAATATGTGCGGCGATCCCTGGTTCGATTCCTGGCTTGGGCTTTCGTTATTCGATCCCGAGGTACTGATGAAAATGTGCTCCTCTTTAAATGCAGTTCCCAGGCTAATTAATATAGGGGTACATAATCTCTTGTAGAGTTATTCACTGCAGTGAACAAAGAAAAACCTGTACCATTAAATTATTTATTGAATGAACTTATTCTGAAATTTTGAGCCTAATGACAGTAAGCCTGTAATTCCATCATTCGAAAGGAAACCATATTTTCCACAACCATATTTTATTTATGCTTTTATTTTTTTATCTGAGGCTGTACATTGTTTGAAAAGCTTCACTTATGTTTTTGTAAGATAGTCGCGTAAGTTTCTTATTAAATCGAGGCAGCTTTCGAAATGTTTAAAATTGAATGTTTTCACTTTGCCTAGGCCATGCAAAAACGCTACCCTGGGGGCGAGCACATGGCCAAATCGTTTCTCCGTACGTCGAATGCGACGTAGAAATGTAGGCCTATCTCGTTTGGTCTACGCGTATTGTGTGCCATGCTCCACGCTGGTACACGTATACATGTATAATAGATAGTGGTGGTGCTGGCGCAATACACAGATAGAGAGAGCGAGCGAGAGAGAGAGAAAGAGAGAGGACTTGCGTCAAAAACGTGAAAGGCGAGACGCGTCAGAGATTATGAGCGCGCGGATATTTGGAAAATGGAGAACAGTTGTAATGATGGTGATTGCTGTTTTGAATGGGGAAAGATCGTATCGGGCCCGTCCATTGAGAAATACAACTGAACAGCGACTACGGGCTACTCATTTCCTCTATAGCTAGAAAACCGGCTTGGCAATAATTTAAATAAAAAAGGCAGGGGCGATTCCGCTGAACGCAGGAGCAATGTGTCGCCATATATCCTCCTGTGACACGGGTACATCACAATTGGACTTGAATAGCAATATATTTGCGCGATCGGTCTTGAAATAATTGATTTGCATGTAAGCAATTACTTGGACCAAGACAAACGAGCGGTTACGATTAGTAGTCAAATAATCCACAATTATCATACACCCTGTACCAGGATATTTAATTTTGATATTTTTTCCGTTGTCGCTATGAATTTACAACCTCTTTCCATTTTGATACAATAAATTACGTAACGATTACATTTCGAAGTTATACCGGTACCGGTAATAAATAACGACTTTAATATGTAACAAAAAAATCCAGATGATAATATGAATGAATGGACGAGGATGTGTGAAATGAGAATCTGAATTAATAGTGAACGAAGTTGGCAAATTAAAATGCAATAAAATATGAAAAGGTAATACAGTATAACTTTATTACTAACCCAGAGTGTGACCAAAAAGAAGGTTTATTAATTTTATTACGCAATTGTAAAAAATATTTTCTTAGCAAGGTGACATATTTCAAAGAAATGGACGGATGACAAATGTCGGTTCGGTATGGTCGGATCTCAGGAAGATCCCAAGAATGTTACTTTTTACTGACTTGGCATTCAAAAATAGCGCATTTCCTAATGTACGCTGAGTCGACTATCTTGCAGTACCACTAAGATTAGCATCCGTAAGTCTCGGAAGAGAGCGAAACAACTGCCGTATCACCAGATACAGAGAAACACCCTCATCTACAGACTGCTTTTTCACGTTGCGGATTCAGTCTGTTTTGAATCAGCGAATTTAAAATCCAAACTTTTGTCGGGATAGTAAACATTCCAATGACGCGAACCTAGCTAGCATTTGAATCGCTTACTTTTGTAATTCTCTTCATAAACATAAAAACCGGTACTTTTACCAAAGGGTATTTTTCCAAATGGTTGCTAATCCGCAGATGTGTGCTGAATGTGCTAATAATAATAATTTTCAAAACTAGCACTTAGCAATTAGGGAAATATATTTAATGACATCTCAAAACTATTACCGGTATCAACATTTTTAATCATTACAATTAATATTGCCAAACAGTGAAAATGCGGCATGTACTTAGCTTCAATACAATAATTTTAAATAGTAAAATAAATTTAGAAAATTTAAAAATATATGTATATATTCAAATATATATATATATATATATACATGTATATTAAATTATATCAACAATCGATCGAATCACAGCTTGCGAGAGCGCTGGAATCGCGGTGACAGTCACCAACTACATGTAGTTACGTACGTTGGCCTTAGAGAGCCGTCAGCCAACGATTTTTAGTTTCCATTAGCTCATTGAGCGTCGTATCGCTCGGCCACTTTGAGCACCGCCCCCTGCTCTAATCGAATTCCGAAGACGGACCGGATTGTAAAGAGCTTCATGTCGCCACCGTCGAAATTTGATTTCGAGGATGGGTAATTGAGGCCGGCCGACATCAGCTAGCAACAGCGCAATTCCACCAAAAAACCGTAATTTCCCCCCTTTGGCGCGATCACAATCCTCCAGAAGACGAATCGCCATTCGGATAATAGTCAGTTCAAGACTGGGAAACGAAACTTTAATCATTCCCTTTATCACTAGGATCGCTAACTTTGTCATGTGGTCATTGTGACAAGTCATTGTGTCCGTGAATGTAAAGCATGACAAATTAAACGTGGATTTTATAGTTTTCATCAGCGTTGTAAAGGAGCACAGCGGTTCGCAATATTAATTATGTCATTTGTTATAGTATTTTTTAATTTTTATGAGCGATAAAAATTGTCAGCTAATTAATCACTCCGGTGATTCCAAAAAATAAAACTAGTTTTAATATTTTTTGTCAAGTGAAAAACAAGTTCTTATTTGTGTAAGTATTTACATGAAGAAAAAATACGTCGGTAGTGAAACCTCCTTTAGAGTAAAGCCCTCATGTGGTAATATCGATCGGTTAGAGCACATAAATTCCATCCACACTTTCCTTATCGAAATCTACTTTTACACATTTCACTTCTTTATCCGTTGTCAGTGCTGTAATAGCAAGGTTAAGATGGCCTCAGTCGAAGCGATCATGGAGCCGTTTGTTGACCACGTACGGTTTTAGGATGCCTATCTTTACATCCTGCCCGTCCCCTCCTCCCACGCGCACATTTGCATAGAGTTAGGTGAGCGTACAGCTAACTGGATGGGAGGAATTGTTCTGTTTCTTTTTCTTTTGTACACGCCGTTCGGTAATTCTATTGTTTTGGTGGACACTAATTGCTCGCTCTGCTTGTCTTCGCTTCGCCTCCCGCCAACCTATGGAGAGACGCCAGCGATGGATTGATGGATTTTGTGTAAGCAACCGCAGAAGGAGAGGGAGAGATAATAAAAAAACAACATCACTGTCCTGCTCGGGAGCTAAACAAGCTGCAATTGCAATTCCTCGTGCTAATCCCCCGATAGAGAGGGATGCACGCGTCACTTGAAAAAAGAAAACTGAATTACAAAAACAGCATTACTAATTTACAGTACCTCGTAGCTGAAAGTGCGGCGCGTTTAATTTTATTTAATTACACTCAAAATAGATTACTCACTCGAGAATACGCAGTTCGTTGGTTTGAAAAGGGCATTTTATTAACGCTTTATTGAAAATTACATTTCACCGGAATTCCAATTAAAATCATTGATGTAGTTCCCAGTTGAAATCCAAATTAAGTACCCAGAAAAAACCGACTTTAGACAAAAACTGGCTAGAGTAATTCAAAAAATCAAACTAAATAGTTGATAAAAAAGTCGCCCAAAGGCAGTATACAGTACCGGTATGTTTGACAGTACAACTGCTATTTGCATTTGCATACTGCACTGAAATCCGAAGAAATCCAGTGAAGCCAAGTATGGTCAATTCTGAGAACACTTTCAATAACAAAAACAATTCTGTGAAATATGAAATATTTATGAATTCCCTGGCTGCATTCATTTTCTCAGCGCATTACGAAATTGATTTTCTTATGTCTGACTTAAGAGAAACATTGGGGTGACGTGACATATGCCCACATCCGGCGCCTCAGTCAAAACATTACGAGGCGACGGATGCGGGTTTGACTCAAGACAAGACTATGCATTAAATAATTTAGAATTCAATCTCTCGTGGTGTTCTCAATGTCATAAGTCTTGAAATTATATATTATATTTATTTTAATAATTTGTGTAGGTGATTCAGGTCCAAAACGTTGATTTCAATTCAGTAAAAATATTTTTTTGACCCTGCTTTCCAATTACAGAAACTTAACATGCTCGATTATTCAATGGGTTTTAGGATAATTTCTAAAGATGTAAATGGTCTATTTTCATATGTAATTTCAGAAAATAATGCTTATTAAATGTGTATGAATATGCTTATCGAATATCGAACATCGATCTCGAACATCGACCTCGAACATCGACCTCTTTGACATCGATTCGGTCTATTGTCTGTAGCACCTACTCGTAAAATCTATCGTCCTGAATCATCGAAGTATGGCACAATATTCTAGAAATTAACATATGAATATACACATATATTTACAGAGTCACTGCACACTCCAGATATTGCTTCAAGATTCCTGTGTACTAAACCACATTAGCTGTCGTGCAATCACTCCAGTTTTGTTGACTGTAACTCACCGCTACACAAAAGAATAATGGACCTTTCACTGTGTTTTGAAATTTCAGTCGAATTTTCTATCTTCTGTGTGATATAACTTGAATTATGACCGTGATGGGCAACAATATATTTATTTCCGACAGTCTAATCGTAGTCTCAATGAAACGTAAACTTCTTTCACTAAACTTTACAGTTATTTTTGGGAATATATTTACAATTAATATAGATAATTCCAATATCATGAGGGTTTATTCTTATTTGATTAAGCAATTAAGATAAGCAACCTGTCCACGTGAGAATCTCACTTACTAGTCTTCTAGTAAATATCCCTATGTCTTTCTTAACGGACTGAGGAACACAGTAATACAAACATCTGTTTAACGCACGAGTGATTGCTACGGCCAACGCCACTTCACCGTGAACGACGTTGTCCGGTACGGCCTATACTGTGCTTACTAGTACTACAGCTATATAAGCTGTTGTGTCCATTAGATAATTGTGACTACGCATCACATTGTAGCCTATGTGAAAAGAGAGCTCTTTTGGTACAAAGCGACATAGTGGCGTGCCAATGCCTTTTTTTGAAGAAATATACGTGCCCTGGGCAGAACGTGGATCATAATTATTTCTGTGTACAATTATTTTAAAAAAATGCCAGAATCGTTATAAATTTCTTAAAACACTAATTAAATTGAAGAATGAAGCAATAATTTAATCTTAGTTTTGTGGAGGTTTTGTCATATTGTTCCGTAGTTTAATTCACTTGATTTTAGTCAAGAGATGACACAGTGCTAGTGACTAATGGAGTGACGTACTTCAGTAAATAGTTAATTAAATAACACATGAAGTAGTTAATTAAATAACTTATGAACACATCAATTATTTTAAAAAACAGATGAAGATCACAGTGGTGTGTGTGTGTGGGTGTATGTGTGTGAAACCTGGTACAGCCTTCCTTTAATAATTATTTTTATTAATTTATCAGTATTGTAACAGAAATACATGGAGGGGGTGGCAAAGTGAGGTGCGTGAATCATGGTCAGAAAATTATAAGATCTTAATTCATTAGTTTTTCAGTTCGCAGCATTATGTATTTCTTACATTTGCTAAAATTCCCGATATTGGGGCAAACTGATTAATTTGTTAAAAAAATAAAATGTGAACAAAATACATGTACAATTAAGTACAAGTTGCGAGCATCCGACAATTACGTCATATTCATCATGGAAAATGGCAAACCTCACTGTATCCCTGGGCAATTGCCCCCGATGCGAGCCACCTTTCTCCAGAGAAGACATAGTGACAGTCCCGCAACAACAACAACAAGGCAACATCGCCGTCGTCGGTGCCAATTCAATAATAACATTTCCGGATGTGTCCGAATGAAAAATGCCGGATGACACACGAGATTGATTGGACGGTCGACTTAAAGGGCGCCATCTTAAAAGACGTACACACTAGTGCGTGTGTGTACAACTGTACACAGGATTGCACGGTCGTGTTCCGTGAACGTGTGTGCCACGACTCGACCATATATATAAATTGGTCTGCGGGGCGCCGGCGGAAATGGGCCGTGCGGCGGACGCAAAATGACAGCATTTTCAATGTATCTAATGGCACTGGCGTGAAAACTTAAACTGGTTAATGGTATTTTTTCTCTCGCCTCCAACGGCGTAACTGCCACCAACTTTTACGCTATTGCGCCGATTCCAAACATTTGAAAGACGCTGTGACAGGTACAGAAACTCTGCAGTCATCAAAACAAAGATGGCCGCCTTTTTCGAACAGAATTGACTTGATCTAATAGAAATGATACCGCGCGCAAAATCGAGTCAGTTTTTTAAAGTTTCACAAAATAAATGAACCGGGTAACGATATATCAAACTACCCAAGCTGTACAAGCACGTTCTATAGTAATGATGTACTCTATAATGGTGTACTCTCTAAATTCCACTGTGCTAGTTTTAAAATCGAATAAATGCAAGCAGGCAATGTAAAATATGAATTCATCACAAAACAAATTTTTAGTAACTGCTCAAATTTCGCTCATATACGTGAATAAAGGAACTAGTCAAGTCAATCTCAATATGGGCGGAATAGCGCATATTGTATGGTATACATATTTTGGCAAATACATCACAAGTCATCGAAAGCAGCACTAAGCCACTAATTTTCGACGAAACCATTGCAAGAAACAGCCAAATTGCGCGCAAATAATTCACCCTGTACCATATCGAAAAAGTGATTGATATTGTGTTTTGAAGAGCACTCGGTCTAAAATATGTCACGCTAGGGGGTGCTGGGTGGTTGTGGGGTGGTGGAAGCCATTCTGCCGGTTGCATTTTCGCGAGCCCTTATCTTCAGCCATATTGGAAGCCCATTAACTCGTTGCCTGTGTGTGTGTGTGTGCGCACGCCGCAGTGATGATCGCAGATAAACACAGAAAAGTCTATACGGGGTTGTAACTCGTGGGGTTCGCGGGTGTCAATGCATGTTCTCGTCGTCGTTGTTCGTCGACTAAATATTGCCACATGTTTCTACACTGGCCAGGCTCGAATTTAGCCGAACGTCTCTGACGAGAGACAAGCATCAAATAACAATAAAAAAAAATTTTGTGCAACTTCACAAAAACACATGGAGCAAATAATTAAAATAATATTATAAGGATCTTTCAATCTAAATAAATGTAACTTGTTTATTTGAATGGAATCCGGTAATAAGCATATTATATTAATGTCCGCAGGCACCGACAAAAGATGACTTCAGCAGATAATAAAATTGGCACTGTGATACGTCCACAAGACCGCGATTATCATTTAGCAACGCGCAACGTTACATGCAAGCATTGTTCAAATAATTTCAGTCACGTGAACGATCCATAGCGCCACCTTTATCCAACGATACAATTAAATTTTGTCGGTGCATACGAGCATTTACCTATTTAATGTAACATTATTAGGCTAAACAGGTACATTCTGTTTGTAGAGGTTCCTTTTGGGCTTAAAAGTGTGGTATTAAACGCATTAAAAAATTTATTGAAACAAAGTAACCCCTTTCACTACTTGTCTAGCGATTTTATTTGCTTTTTTTCATAAATCACCGTAGCGTCTAGTGCACTACAGGATTACTTCACCCTCATGTTTCTATGAAGATGTGCAAGGGGCAGGGAAGGGAAGGGAAGAGGTAGGGCAGCTGGAATAGCCAGGCTGCAGGATCCACCCCTAAGCTCTGGACTTTTGAAACACGGCTTCTATTGGCGGTTGGACCGTAATCGATAATATATGACAGTTCTCCGTTCCAAATATGATAGTCTGATTTTTTTTGTCGATTTGGGAAGGATAATTGTTTTTCTTAGTTTCAAAATTTGTATGCCTTTTGTTTTTACAGTATCAACTCGGATCGGTTTGAACGGGTCAATGCAATAGCGACATTAGTCGCGCGCGCTGCGGCCTTTTAGCGAATTAAACGGGACGACGACGACGACAAAAACGCGAACTTCAAACTAATTTTCAAAATGTATCTTGAACACTTTGATAGAGACACGCAAGATACGTGGGACATTATTATGGCTGGGTGGCGGGTGGGTCCGTTACTAATAAAACGTACTCGGGTGTATCCGTTGACGCATCGATGACTTTGCACGCGCAACTTCTACAAATCTCCGACCGGGATCCGGTGACCCGTGTTTACTTGGACCCGCTAACTACATCGCGCTAAGTGAATGAATGAATGGCATTCCGAAACTCCTGCCTGTGCCAGAGAAAACTGTTTTCTTGAGTTATGTGAGAGCAATTCGGTCACTTTCATGGGAAACTTCAAACTTGTCTCACACGAAGTCGAACTGATGAATTATTATCCTTAAAATCTGGTTGATTCGCGAGAGTAAATAGGCCTGATCAGTCCCTGAGGAAGATCGAATAGTTGTTCGTTGAATCGATATCAAATTCACCCGACAGTTTAGCATTAATGTGTTGCCTCCTAAATTTCGACGAACTTTCTGACAACTCTGATTTTCATACTTTTGCCCGGTAATAATATCTCAATATTTCAACATTACATATATGAGCCGCCCCTTACAGTTATCACTTCGGTGAAGCTAAGGGGTGACTGAATTCCCCTGCAAGTTTTTGCAGGGTGATGGCACGGAAAATTGTATATCTCTTTATTTTTCGTGTCAATAAAAACAAACAAACTGTATAACAAAATTGATTAAATACTTAAATATACTGTATTAGATATTTAATTAATTCCATTGGACATATCAAGTATATTATCATATATCTGTCTCGAGTATATTAACATATATCTGTCCCTCTGACACGAAAAATAAAGAGATATACAATTTTCCGTGCCATCACCCTGCAAAAACTTGCAGGGGAATTCACGCACCTTTCTAGTTATCTTTAAAGTATAAAAAAAATATCATAATTTTTTTCCTATCCTATGTTCAAATTGGAAAATCATTTATTTTTACAATTGACCATTTCAAATGTTTTAACGTAGAGTGCCGTACAAGTTTAATATTTGTACCTACAAAGATGAATTGCTTATGAAAACACGATGACGGCGTTACTTTTATTCACATATGTTTCCCCCTGGCACTTCCAATCTCCCTTTCTAACCACCGCCCGAAATCAAATCTCAGTTTGATGAGCCCCCATAAACTCAGATAGTTCACTCTGTGACCGTGCGGGGCGGCACCGTAGTGCGCACGTTGCGCACACATGCCTTAGGTGAACCAGGCTATAAACGAAAGTGGATGTAATTAAGCTGCGACAGAAGGCTTTGGAGACACACCATGATGACCGGGCAACGGGGCACGTGCCACCGAGTTGACCGCAACTCTCTTGTTGTGAGCGTAAAAGCGAAGCTTCGTTCACTCTAGCCAAATGAGCGCGCCGCCGCCCACCAGAAAGATGTATTGAGCAACTACAGCGCAGGGGCGGTCTCGAAAGTTGTTCAAAGTGCTTCAAAAGTTTCGCATTGATCTGCCATAGAATTTATTTCATTTTCAGTGCGTCTGCTATCGCAGAACGAGGGATGAGCCAGCCTATCGGCATCGGGTCAATTGATGTCAATCTTGCAAAACGCCTAATACAAATTTTTGCCGTTAGTGAAGGCACATTTGTATCATTTTCAATCGCTTTATGTCGCACTGGATCAGTTATGAATGCAGAGTATTTGAATAATTGTTTGTATTGCAAACGAGTTTAATTTAGCTTTGAGTTGATGCTCATATTGAATACTTGGTAAAGCGTTCAAAATATTTATTTTTTCTGTCTACACATTTAAACCCTTTAAATAATTACCAATTTTAATTGGTAAAACAGGAAGATAAACTTATTATTTTTGTTAATTATTTTGTAGCAGTCAACATTTTTACAGTGCAGCATAAATGCATTTACAATTGAATTAGGATTAGAATTGAACAATGAATTAAGTGTTCAAAAATGTGCGTGTACATGCAAATAAGTATATTTGGTACAGTAAATTAATGGTTCACATTATGATCAGGGACGTAACGAATTCAAAATGGCCACCGCCAATCAATCAGGGATAAAATATTTGTGCGTTCCATATTACTGCGTTTCACGGAATAAAATATTCTACGCGTAAAGCGAATTTCATTAAGGGGAAAAAATAGCTTTCCCTTAACTGTCCAGCGTCTGACAGATTGTTTAAAAAAAAAAACCGAACGCCATCTCCCTATCAATAAGTAATCTAGATCACCAACGACTTACTCCCTGACAACCGTATCGGTAACGCGTCGCCCTCGGTCCTAAATTACAACCCCGAATGTGGGGGACAGGAAGAACTCAGGAAGATAATCGGTCGTGCCACGGCATGTCGTGCACTGTCGCCATCAGCCAAACGTCCACAAACCCTCTAATCTGGCGGTACACGCGCACATCACAGTTCCAACCCTCACCCTCACCCCCGCATACACCACACACACACACACATACACTTATTGCACGCCTGCATGGTGTGTGTGTGTGTGTGGGTACCAGTGCTAGTCTTCGATCGCGCGCCATCGGACGAGTTGGGCTGTGTAATTAATGTGCGCCTATCAGCCGTGACACCCATGATCGATGGCTGCCACACAATCAATAGCCAATGACAGAAATTGAACCGGGGGAAAAGAGAGGGCCACCGAACAGTCGGCTCTATAGAGCCGACTTGCCCGCGCTTCCTCTCCCTCCGGAGACCTCATAGGCTTGGGATCGGTTAAAAACTGCCAGAAGAGGCGACGCCGATATTGGATTGGGATTACTTTTATGTTTCGGCGACTCGTGAAATGAAAGCAGACATTTTGAATGAAAAAATTCCATTTTACACCTTAATGCTGTGGCGCTTATTGTCATTATACACGTCGAACGAATCCTTAAATTACAATTACACCATGTGAACTAGTTCCGGAGAGACCTATGGAGAAAATGATTGGACCAGGTGAAGACAACGACTGTGATGTCTTATTTTAACAGTCTTAGCATTTGAGACACTTGAATTGTTACTCTATCGACTTACTCGGGGGGAAAATAGGAATTGAAGAAGGAGTTAGTATTACAGATGGGGAAAGCGGGTGATGAAATAATGTAATGAATATTATGTAAATTAAACGTGAAAATGACAAAATAAATGAATAAAGTTGATGAGGAAAACTGGAATTTTTTAATGGAGAAACGAAAAAAATAATATATTTGAAGAATTCTAAAGTAAATTATAAATGTGGTTACGTTATACACTCTATATCACTGTGTCGTTTTAGGATAAAATTTCAAAATGCAAGTGGGCATAAGGTATTAAGATAAGCAACTGTAAAACAAAGCGATTGACTGATTTTGCGACGTTTACATTTAGACGTCAATTATCGGTCGGTCAATCACAACGCATCGTAAAAACAATTATAGCACAACCGTTTCACACGGTAAACACGCTGTAGAAGATAACCACGTGACAATGCCCCAGGTCTTGAGGAAAATAAAGCTGCCATCGCATATTTGCGCTTGTTGGCTTGGTGGCGGCCATATACAGGGTGCGTATTAAGGATCTACCCATGGCATTTGCGGTTCGGACGCAATAAAGGTGGCAGCTGTTCAGGGCACAGATTTTTTTAGAGTTGGTGTGGAGGCGGTACACTAGCAGGGGTCAAGTGAAGTGTGGAATTATAGTACCTGCATTCACTTATATTGTTCTCAAAGTTTCTTGTTTACCAATTCAACTTTAGTTTATTTCTCTCTGAGTAGTTTGCTATTTGACGATTTAAGATGCGACCACGCCATCTAGCGCGATTAGATGAAAACAGAGTTGGCAGCAGCACACCCCAATTCAGTCAATGGAGCTAAGCAATTATTTATGTGCGACTTTCGTTTGACTGCTGACGCCATTTACAACGCGCCATATATACATATGGCCGACGCCTGACGGTGACTGCGATTGCTTTGAGCACGCAAATACAACTCTATTAACAAGGGGAACCAGCCCGCTCACAACACCGCAAACGAATTAATAGAAGGTGCAAACAATAACCTTAGCTGTACAAACAGGCTCCCAACCACCACACACCCGCCATATGCATACATGTATATGCACTAGTGCTCGCCAGAAACCACATACTCATAGACTCGTTCATCGTTCCGGGAGTATTATCGGTTAACACGATCAAAAACGAGAAGTGAAAAATAATTTGAGAAAGAGGTTTGTATGTTCAATTATTTTAAACATTTTCTCAATGTCAACACCGGGTGAAAAATTATTGATTTAATAATTTAAAATCGGAAATAGTCAAGTGAAAGTGCAGTATAGGAAGAATATGAATTCAGCGGTATACATAATTATTTTCATAATTAAAGGTATACCCAAACAAGTCCTGGAAGAAATGAAGCCAATATTCGCACTAGAAACCATAATGGTGAGGCAGCGGTTGTCCTACTTCGACTTTGTAATGAAGACAGCCGCTTATTGAAAGGATGTTATGTTAGGAAGGATGGAGGACAGCAGGCAAAGGGGAAGACCATGAATAGGTGAATGGATGACTGATATCAGGGAGAGCTTACAATTTAATTTTCAATACGATTTAATGCAACCGCGATATACAGTACGCGATCAGAAACATTGACGAGCATTTGTGCATAGAGTCACTAGGGGTCAGCAAGGACTAGACGGCAGGTTAACAACAAATAATGGTATAACCTGAGCCATTTGGATTTTGTTTTTTTTGCTATATGGTAAATAATTCATGACGTCACCGAAGCTACCTGAAACGACTTGACTGAACTTTACAAAAAAATAATAAGTTAAATAATAAATGTACTAAACTAGCGAAGTACAAACTGGTTCTCTTAAACGCGCCACCAACAGTGAACCAGCTATGGACCTTTTTTCGTGCTCTATGAACCTTTTTTCGTGCTCTATAGAGCACAAATAGAAACTTGTCTCTGAAATCATGTTAATAACCCAACCTTTTTTCGTGCAAAAATGTATAACATAAGTAAGAATGTGCGACAGAAGAAGGAAACATGATTCAAAATTCAACATGGGAAGTTGAAATATTCTCTCAATCGACTAGCGCATACACGGATCCATTATTCTCCGTGCACTTGCGCAGCACTCCATCATCCCCCATCGACCACGTATATACACTCTTGCATACACAGCGACATCTTTACTCTTTACATTATTTCCAATGGGGAGAGATAGAGCCCGAACAAAACCGTCAACCGCAAATCAAACGCGCCCTCACGCTCATTTATGAATGCGAATATATTCAAGTATATACACGTAAAATAACGCCTGGAAATATACCGAAACGCAGAGTCACATAGCCATCAGGCCTCCTGTCTGCAAATGGATGGATTCGCTGGCATACATATTCGTGACAGCCCCTATATTCGATTTCTTCTTAATCTAGCTTTTAGCCAATTCTATCCCCCCTCCCTCCCTTTCCATCTCATTCTATCTCGCTCTCTATGTCTATCCATGGCTTGCGCATGGGTGCGTGTACCACCTCGTATTACTTTCCATTATGTTGGGTTGGTTGTAGGCAGACAAATTCTATATCCACATATTTCCTGTTCGTCGTCGTCGCTGCGCATGTCAGATTACAAAACTGCATCCAAAATACGTGTACACGTATTTGACCTTATTTGGTTTCATTTCTACCCATTCAGGTTTCCTGCGTTGCGGGAATATTGCGTATATACAGCCTTTCCAGCTAAGTTACAATAACTTAGACAAAGGGAAAAATAGAATGGAAATGTTGCACCCCACTCAGCCGCCGAGCACTAACATGAGCGCATTAGAACCGAATGCAACGTGTACATGCGATATAACAAACTAGCTCCACGGCATATTATTTGTAATCATTATAATTGATTCAACTTTGAAGACTGAGTCATTTTCTAGAAAATAACTTGGATACTAATAAATAAATAACGAAAGCCTCCTGGCGCAGGCTTTCGTTTATTCGTTAGCCTGGGATACTGGCGTCACCCCTGAGCTTCCATTAGGGAGTACATAGCTTTGGGGTGGATCCTGCAGCCTGGCTATTCCAGCTGTGAATCCCCATCCCTTCCCATCCCTGCCCCTCGCACATCTCCATAGACATGAGGGTGCAGTAATCCTGTAGTGTACTAGTCACTATGGTGATTTAAAAAAAAAATATTATCATTGTTAAAGATGATGATGATAGGTGATTTTACTCTGAAATGCTCGGTTAACACATACACATGTATCTGATGCGTGGACACGAGTACATGTACGTCGTCAATCATTCTTTTCTTAGAGAGTTTTTAAGTTCTATAAAAACACGAGTTGTACACAAATCTACCATGAATGATTACAAGCATGAGCCTTATTAATTTACAGTTACAAAATATCGTCTGGAATGAAAAAATCAAAAACGAATGAAGCCCTGGGCAGACTGGGGGTGAAAAAGCAGAAAAAAGACCCTTGCAAAGTGGAATATTATGTTGTTGTGCAAACGAAATAACCCTCACATGTAATACATCACAGCTCGATCATTTGGAAAAGTAATTAAAATTTAGAAAAACTTTTGCCCTCCAATGGCGTTTCTATTAAAAACACGTAACAGCGGTCATTGCAACGGATTGCTGCGCGGTGGTCCACGGTTCAATTCCAGGGACGAATTGCCAAAAATGAAAATAAGATAATATAAGAATGCACTTCAAAATGTGTAATATTTCATTCGAGTACCATTCAAAAATGAATCTACAAAATTACCATAAATTCAAAAATTGCCAAAAATGTAACGAGCGACACATTCCAGATCCACATCCGAAATCGTTCCTCATATCGCCCACGCACCCCGCGCACATCTCCCCATTCCGACATTCCATCGACCATATTCCCTCCACCCCTAATTTTCCGAGCACACTCCGTGTAGGTCACACGCACAGTCGCGCGTATGATTTCTATAGCAACACCAGTTGATGTTCGTTGACTCTTCAAATGCGTCCTCCACCCCTGCGTTTGGCTCGTGGGCCGGTGGTCTCCGCCTTCCAATTTCTGCATCCCTGCATGCCATAAAGCACCCCTCTTTCTCGTTTTTTTTTTTATATTTTGCTACACACGCGCGGGATTTCCTCCCGTTGATCCTTAATCTAACGATATTTTTTTGCAGCACAACGAACCATATCCTCTTGAGATCAGCTTAATTCTGATCGTTGCCATTCTGCCCACCGATTTTATGTTGAAACTCGATCGAGCAAGACTAGAAAAACGCCGTGTACAATCTGGAATCCAAAGTGTTGTCACATTGCCTACATTAAAAAAATACGATACATATTTTTAAATGAAGACAACGTCGTACAATTTGTTATAATTATTCAACTGATTGTGACATAACGTTATGGACATGTAACACGGTTTTTTTTTTCATTAATCGTGAATCCATTCACAAGTTGCTGTCACTACATCCTTCATGGCCTAAGATACTAACATTTTATCTTCATACCGAAATAAAACTGTTTCTATCGAAAACAGAACAACTTTGGTTTTATGTTGCACAGCAATATATTCCTAGTAACGATTTGGCGTTATTCATGCAGTTTGAAAGTCAATTAATATAAAATAAATTCAGAATAAGAAATGGCAAATACACATGTAACTTTGTAGTGGATTTGGTTTGTTTTGAGCGTGCTTTGTGTACTATTAGGTCATATGAGGACACACACACACTGTACCGACGAAATGAAGTACACCGCGATGTTTTCTTCTATTCATTCATTGTGTTTTATGTCAGTTAATATTGTGTAAAGAAATGTGGTCGTAGGCAAGAAGGCACTCGTCGCTTTCTTGCCTGCTGTCAACGCGATTTGATATTGTCACGCGATATTTGGATCGATAGAGAAATATCGACAGATACTTTTTCTTCAATCGATTTCTTGTTATTTTCTGTATTTTGTAATTTTTTTTAACTGTTCATCTCTTTCGTGTACAATAAATACATTAGATAGGCAGAAAAAAAATGTAAATACAAACGTTTGATTGCAGGCATGTCCCTTAACAACCGAAAGTATCAATATATAACCTTGAATGATTTTATACATTTTTAATATTTTTTTGTATTTTCTAAACTTAGGGTGTTGACTATGATTTAAGGTTTGTTCATTCATAACCTTGGTTTGTGAAATTTGTGCAAAATAAAATGCAACGCGACTGTCACGTTGTGTTCGTTTTCCACTTTTTAAAATCAATTATAGACTTAATATTTGCGATTACGCGTGTGCGCATGGAAATTAAAAGTAACTTTCGATGATGGGAGGCTTGTGTTCGAGTTTTCTTTGCGCCCGAAAGAGTGTCGAACGAAAAGCAATCGATCAGAAGGCGATAGGATGAGGGATTCAATTTTTTTAAAGGAACGAACCTGTAAGTGTGAATGGAATCGTCGCTGATGAGACGAAAGACGATTGAGCTCCATTCTTCACATTGCTATGTCTTTCCACTCGAATGTGCATGCGGCATTATAGCGCAGAGGTAGCTAGACGTTGGTACGACCAAACGTATTTGGCAAACGAATCATTGATAAAAATAAATCATAGTGCTAAGAGCAAATTGATAGGTGACAATATCCATTGTTTCGTGTTTTACAAATCGCATAATCAAATCACATTAATTTGAGAAATTTATACTTTTTTTTTATATTTTTATTCCTGAACACTGTAGTAAATAGCGCTACAGGAGATTTTTGTACCCGTTGTGTTGCTATGGCAATGTGTGAGGAGCACATTCCAGTACCCCAGAATCAAATAAACGAAAGCTTGGGCCGGGAATTGAACCCGGGACCACCCCGCTCAGTAGACATAATAACAGGACGTTGAATTAAAATCGATTTTGTTATTGAAACAAAAATCAAATTTGGCGTTTGCGCTAAAATATAAGTCATTCATATGATAATTCAATAAGAATTTAAATTATTTCTCTGAAGTAGGTGAATAAACTTTATAAAAATAAAGAAATAATTTGCAATATTTCTATGGAATGTTGGAATTTCAAATGTTATTTGTCAAATGGTACTGGTGAAAATGTGCCCTTCACATACACATTGTATTGCCACAGCAACACGAAGGGTACAGAATCTCTTGCAGTGATATTCACTCAGTGAAGGGAAGTTTCCTAAAAAAATAGTATAGGTCAAAAAAGGATGTATGTTTTCATAAAAAAAATAACGAACGAAAAAATAAAGCACGAAGGAATTCTTTTTTTTACGTTCGTTTAGTTTTTTGATTATAACTACGAGCAGTAATTTTTAAATAAGTAGTACATTTTTATTTTATTTATTTCACTCATTTTTAAACTTTATTCTAGGTTGAAAAAGTGTTACTAAAGTGTGGTCACCACTGATACGGGTGAAAGACGCGGGGTAAAGAGGAGAGGTGGATCTGCGGTTGGGGGGTGGGGATTGGTGGGAGTGGCGCGGGGGTGGACTAAAACTCATTAGTCGACGTTGCGCGGACGACTTTTATTCTCCACGGTTGGGCATTCCGAAAAGCGGCTTCATTAATCAAGCTCAAATCATCGTTTGCGCCAAAGACATTTATTTCTTATCGATATACCGATATGAGGCGAGCACAATTTACGACACGCTTTCTCTCTCTCTTTCGCTTGCTTTCCGTGCGTCCCACATTCGGTATTTATCTATATATAGCGTTTTAGCGTTCGCTTTAGCCTTTCGACGACACCGTCTGCCAATAATAGTCGCCAAAAAGGGGAAATAGTGTATCGAACGAGCGGTGAGCATTTAGATTGTATTACAAAATATTTATTTGATATTTTCCGGTCGATTTTCAAAAGTACGAGTGGAAGATGACAATATATATTGCTTAAATTCGTCGCGGATCAAAAAATAATAAATACTAGATATAACTGTACATAAGCATGTCCCCTGACGTCAAATTATATCAAACATAATTGTCTACTGAGCGGGTGGTCCCGGATTCGATTCCCGGCGCAGGCTTTCGTTTATTCGATCATGTGGTACTGGAATGTGCCCCTAACACATTGCCACAGCAACACGAAAGGTACAATAACTTCCTGTAGTGCTATTCACTACAGTGTTCAGGAATAAAAAAATTAATAACAAGCATGCCCCTTAAGATTAGTTATTTCAGCTCATGGCGTAACGAGTTAGTAAAATATAATCTCATCAAATTACAAATTAATGTACGATCACAAATTGTCACAATTTTGGAAAATTCTCTGGATTAAGAGGAAATCGTGCAAGTACTTTTACCATATTATTTCATTATTACAAGCTATAATTGAATTACAAGCTCGTGTATAATAATCTGTATACAGGAGTATGATTCAAAATTCCCAAAACTATCAAAATTGTCTGAATCTGTATACAGAGTAGGAAATACATACTCGGTACACTTTAATAATTCGGTAAAATCATCTTGTTTTCCCAAAACTAACCTGACCTGTTTATTGCTTAACCAGAGCGATAGCGAAATAATCTTAGTACGAAGAAGCTCCTCCTCTATCATCGCACAAAAAATAGAGCATACGATCTTATCGCATCAATTTAATAGAAAAACAGCGTTGGGAGGAGAAAAAAAGTACTCAACAGATACGCAGTAGGCCAAAATTAATGTCTACCCGAGGAGGCTGAAGAGGTCGTCTTTTCTTAGCTCACACCATAAAAGGGCCACTTCATGGTTTTTCCATTAACAAGAGTCTGGTCTACTACCAAAAGCGAATTATACCATAGAGGAAGGTGTTTCTTTTTCGTTCAGAAATTCAGCTTGATATAGAGACAATTTCGTGCCTACTATGAATACATATCCAAATACTACATAAAGTGTCCCAATTTCCATTCGTTTTGAAATAATGCAGGTCATAAATGAAATTTCGGTTCGTAATAGGTTTCCGACTTGTCTGCGCGCTTTCCAAGGGTCGCTATTTCAATGGAACAGACAACAGCAACTATATATTCGGCTGCTGTTGAGAGATGTGTGCATGCTCATATGAGTAAGCCTGGAAGCGTATTATTCCCTATAAGACAGACACCCGGCGAGGACTACGTGAATGCACTGAATGGTTCAGAACAGCAGGGCCCCCACGCGCTCTATTCGAATGACGCCGTACGTCAACACCCTTGACTGGATTTGGCGGCGTTAAAATTGAGCTTAATTCGACATGCGATATGCACCAAAGAATTGGTTAATAAAAATATAGGCAACTTAGGAACGCTTATGTAAAGTTTCTGTGCGGTTGAATTCTGTTTTGGGCTGAGATGGAGAACACGCAATATTTTAATTTGAAAAAGCGATAAGCGACAGATCGGGTCGTTTATTGCAATCTTTTGGAATTTGCTTAAAGGAAAAATCAAAAAAATTAATTACAATATAATTTTAAGTTGTATCCAAGTTCTCCAACTTTAAAAATGCAAGCTATACTATTAAAAAATAAATTGTAGAAGAAATTGATATTGTATTACGGGACTGGTTAAAAATTGGATACAATTATCGATGTGTCTATTTCTGAAAATTGTATCAAAATAATAAATTAATTAATTTATATATCGATCTTCAAAATATATCTCTAGATATTCCAAAATGTTGCTAAATACGAGCTCGTACAAATTACTCCTGACTGACGCCAGCAAATACATGAAAAAAGTAAGAAACGAACTAGAGAGCCGAGAAATCCGGTCGCCCCCGCGAAAAAACGTTGCGCCCAAACGCGCAAAGGACACAACGACAAGCGACTGAGAACACATTCAGCGTCATATAAAGTCTCGAAAAATACAAAATGGGAACAAGTCTACAACGCTGTACGATGGAGGCCAACACAAATAATATAATGAAGGGAGTCTTAATATAAGAGAGAGACAGAACAGCGGACAAGATTGGGAGTGCTGCGAGGGTAGACGCATCCTGAGGAGGCGTGACGGGAACAAAACGGGACTGGTGGGGGTGGCGAGGGAAGGGGACGGCGAATGGGGGGGGGAGGTAAGGAAAGGCAGTGACTTCATATTGGCAGCAATTACTGCAAACAAGAGGAGAGGCAAATGGAACATGTTATTATGAAATGAAAAGACTTAATATGCAGAGAAAATTAGACCTTAATTTTTGGAAGTCGTTTGTGTGTGCTTGTATACAGCTTCCCCCCTCCGCTTTCACGTTTGCCTCGTTGTGCTCGTGCCCGTCTACGCCCAGTAATAGGGAAGGGTTCGCTTGAGAAAGCATTCACTTTTCCATTGTGTGAGGCGGCGGTGCGTTAACCTCGGCAGAGCCACTAGCGGCGGGCAGAGTTTAATAAGAGGTTGGTCATGCTTGATAGTTTAGCACATCAGAGTGCATTATTTAATAGAGGAAACACTTCATTTTTAATGCACATATATTAATTTTTTGAGTACGGCTTGTTTAATTCGTTATTTAATATATTTCTTCTTGTTTGCAATTTTATTTGTTTACGTCTATTTCGTCAGCTGACACCTTTTAAGTGAAAAGTGATAAACACGTAGATAAAAGACGTAGAAACCTTGAATATATATGAGCTGGTGCCTGGTGTTTTTCTATCTCGAATTAACGTGCCAGACTTTTCCGTTCCTTAATCACGAACGTCAATTTTTAATACATGTACGAGTAAAGCCCAGCACTCCAAAGCACCAGGGGTGAGACAGGGAAGTTGCACCGCTGCGGTGGCAAGTCAGTACCGAACTCAAAATCGTGCATCACCACAGCAACTCTTGTCAAAATAACGAAATTGTTAAATCCAACGAACAATGGAGGAGAAAAGTTAGGCGTGCACCGACAGGAAGTGCCCGTAATCTTCGAACAATGACGCCGAAATTGTTTGGGGAATATTGGATTTAACACCGTTCCGTAATACCGAGGGATCTCCCCGAGTTATTGTAAGATAACCGCCGAAGACGACTCGGAAAGTATCTCATTAGACGTGGCGCGAACGAACCCCTCCTCCCCTCCCTCGCTCCCTCGCTTTGCCCGAAAGGACGCAATTTAATTACACGCACGCTTTGCGTGCTGCGCAACTTGGTTGCATAGAATATAGCGTTGCGAAACTCGGTGTAGTGTGCTATTTTTGTTCGGCAACACTGCTGTAATTTGGGTTGTCGATACCGTGCAGGTGTATTTTCAAATTAGGGCGTTCGAGAATCCACACGCATTGTTTTCTATCGATTCACTAATATTTAGACATGTTGTATGTCGGTTCGGGATACCTTTTTCATGACGAGGCAAGGAAATACTTTTAATGTTGGCTTAGATTAATGGCAACACAACTTTAATATTAGTTCAGATAAAATAGTAACAGAGCCTTAATACTAGTTTAGAATTAATGGCAACAATCACTACCTCCCATCGTTTTTCTATAATAGTACAATTCCCTAACATAAGAAAAGAGATATACTGGTAAATGACAAAATAAAAATATATTTGGACACACCCACATAAGGCAAAAACGGTCGTGAGTTATAAAATAAATGGAAATCCTCAATATAATCTCAACTTTTTGTTTTAAGTTCAGAATGTGGATGCATGCCCGGTTATAATTTTTATTCACCTTGACAAAATTGTAAAAAAAAAGGAACATAGGTATTTTTTAATCAGCAAGTGATCAGTTTGATTAATACTGTAAATAATATTAGAAATTCACTTACAATAAGATTGACGGTTGAATATTTCATTAAATCAGTGACAACTGTTATGATTACTGTATCCGAATGCGTCTAGTTCCGCTCAGTCCTCCACAGACACCAATATCTATATGTAAGTCGAAAGTTAAGGCTTTTTTTTTTGTTTTACGGAGCGTCAGCTGCGTGTGGAGATACCCACGTAGGCAGTGATGCGTATCCCTACAAAAAACGGAGAGAAAGATTCGATTCTACGATTGTCGTTTCGATTATACGCGAATCGGAATTCTCTGTACACACGTACGCTGCGTGTATCCATGTGCACGCTCGTTGTTCGCGTGAGCTAAGCATAGTTTCTTTGTATCCGCCTTTGCCCTCCTGAGACCACGTTGGTGAACAGAAAACTGAGGAATATAGCGTGCAAATCTGGTAAGGAAGACTTTACATTTTTCCGCGTGTATTGAACCCCAGTTGTCCAAGCATTGGAAAATAAGATTGAACTTATTAAAGTGCTGTAAAAATGAAATGCTGTAAAAAAAAAAAAAAAAAAAGCGCTGTAAAAATGCGACATTTAAATTTTAATATAATTTTTATATTATTTGACACAATTGAAGTGTGTTATCACCTGAAATGTAATCCACAAACATCAATACTTACATGTAATGATTTTTTTTAAATCACCGTAGTGCCTAGTGCGCTACAGGATTACTGCACCCTCGTATCTGTATGGAGATATGTGATTATTACTTGTACGACTGTTATTCGATAACTTTACTGAAACCAAGTGGGGCATGGCTAGAAATTTAATTTTTGAGATGTAGAATTATAATTAACGTCATTTTTTTAAGTGTAACTTTCGTGTTTGAAACCCCCCATCTCCTTTACCTCGCCCCTGGTTTCATGCTTTGCCGCAATGCGCCTAAGCTAGTATGGTTTCCGTGCGCTGCGGTTCAACGTTCTGGGGCAGCAGTTAGCGCAAGCTCTTTCTGCGTGTCACCTCCAAAAGCACGAGCGCTGTACTATCGGGAAATCGATGCGGGTCATAAGGCCGCGGGAGCGTCCTCAATTTTCCGGACCTTCAAAGAGGGGGATTTTTCAACTTTACTTTGAGAGAAAAGTAGCTCTAACTAAAATACACTTTTGTTTTCAACTCTGCAGAACACCATAATGGCTACAATACGGATCGCTGTCGAATTTTTCGTTCATTTCGTAGACTGTCTCAGGAGGATCGCACCGTGTGCGATCGAACCCCCATAATCTTGATCGAAAAAGAGGAACCGATCAAATGCCACCACTCGCTGCAGCTTAAATGTATCAACTGATCGTAGTTAAAGCGAATTCGTTCGCCACCAGATTACGGTACAGACGGCAGTTAAAAACAAATCTTGGTGGGTTGGTGGGGTGGGGTGGTTAGGAAGAGGGGTAAAGTGGATGGAGGCGGCTTTTAAAAAGGCGGGCTGCTGCCAATGGCAACTGAACCTAAATTTAACGTTGATAACGGAGAGAGGTTCGGATTTTACTCTTAAAAAAGGGGAAATCCTTCTTGCCAGAGATGTCGGCTTCATCCGCGTCATCACTTTTTCCAATCCCCATCAGAGCCTTCCTACATTTTAATGGACGCTGATCGACGTTGGAAAGCAGCGAACGCTGTAACCAAAGTATTCAAATAAGGAACAGTGATTTCTAAAATATGGTGCTCGCAATTCTCAAAAAAATATGGTTATTGTTATTACAAAAATAATAATTGCTATGTATATTTTATAGCAAATATAATTTTTATAACGTTAAATTATTTGTAGAACTACAATTTTTGCGGCATTTGCAAATAAATGTGAAATACAGGTCGTAACAGTTCAATAAAATATTCAACTTCGATATAATACATAGATAATGTACGAAAATGAACACAAGGTGAGACGAAACGTATATTGATAAATTCGCTCTGAATTAGCATAAATCGTCAACCTTTACAATATTCGTACATTTTACGATGCATGTTCATAATTCGAAAACAAATTGAAAATGTCAATTTTTTATCGAAAACGTCCAGGCGTTTCTTTTACTTGGACTACAATTCGGTGAACTGGTTAAATTTCGCGTTTTCAATTTTATTTTCTTGTTTTTCTTTGTCTATTTTTACCTATCAATAGTCTTTATTTTATTACAGAACGTTAAAAAATTAAGTAAAGAAAAACTGCTGATTAATTTTTTTTTTTAAATTAGGTTTTTGATATGCCGAATAATATAGGGAATACCATTAATTAAATGGTGATAATCTACCAAACAAGAAAAATTGCGAAAAGGTGCCGAGTGGTGTAATGGAATGCGTGCCCGCTTACTACACTCTGATTGCGGGTTCAATTCCCGGCCGAGACCTCCGGAATTTTTCGGGAGAGAAAAATTCGTGGGCACGCCTTCCTTCGGAATGAAAGTAAAAACGAGACCCGTGCCTGTACGATTTCAGGTACACGTTAAAAGATCCCTACTTAGAATAGTCTAGGCTAGATCAAAATTACCAGGCCGCCCACTGGGGTGATTTTTTTTTTTTTATTATTATTTCAAGTTGCATGACATTACAACGCTTTTTCGGCTCCTGGCCTCAACTATATAAGTCAGTCGGCCAGGAGCCCTACCACCAGGAGACGAACACGTTGGTAAGCCTTCTTAACAAACATTTAAATAACAAAATTTGCGTAGCTCTTCTCGAAACTCAGTATAACTGATCCCTTTTCAAACCATTCAGCGACAAAGTTCGCGCACCACTGCCGAACATCATAATTTTTTGTCCATGTATTCCCAATGTGTCATGTCACCACCACACGAAAAGTACACAGACTGGTGTCACCAGGGCCCTGTAAATCTTTGACTGGGGAGGGGTGGGGGACACTCGATGTAGGCCTATTCAATTTTACCAAAACAGACGGAACACCAATAAAAATTCACTCGAAATCTAATCTTACGGTGTTCTCGCAGGTGGTGATGGAACCGACAGTGGTGGGGAAGGTAGGGAGGGTTAGATTAATATACGATCGTATACAGACGCTCCCACTACACGTTTCGCTGAAAACAAACAAAGCTTATGTACAAGCCAGGCGCGCGCTGTGACGTCTCATTGGGAGACAGGCTTGACAAGTTGAAAGAAAAAAGCAATTAACAACTCATTTATCATGCTTTGTATTTAAATCGTTATAGTCGTCTCTCCCTCCCCCCACTCCGTGTCTAAAACGCTCTCGGAGACGCAACTCCTCACCTATAGTCGGAGAGATGGAGCGAGAGAGCGAACGAGATAGAGAAAGCTCTCGTTTAACTTCCACATGACAAAATGCAAATCTTAAATTGTCCTCTTCCTCCGTCGCGGCCATTCTCATCGCTGCTTTCCCCCTGCAGGCCATCTCTCTTCTTCTCGTCGCTAATCACATTACATGCCGGGTTCACATTATAATAGGTCTAAAAAGATGGGGGATAACCGAGGCCCGATATTCAAATGCAATGACACGCGTGTTCTCGTGTAGGGTTGTGTCTCTTTAGACACAGGGTTGATGAGTTGTGCAGGGGTTTTATAATTGATCACGCAATAGTCCCGATAAACCTTGTGCATTACAGTGCAAGTCGCCAAACAAAAGTAACGAATAAGTGGCGATGATTAAAAGTGTTTCAAAGCCAAGTCTTGAAAACAATGTAACAACCGGAGTCAGGATTTAATAAAATCGATTAATTGAAATGCAACCAAGTAAATGCAAAAAAAAAAATCATCTTTGTTTTTTGTGTACAACCATTTATGTATACATTGACATTTGCAAATTTTCAAGGTTCATGTCAAAAAAAATAAAATGTTGTAAAAAATAAAATGAGTGTGTACACATAGGGTTCGTTCTCAGGACATCAGAATACAATACGGTAACTGACTCCATAACCATTACGACGAATTTTAAAATGTTGACGAATTCTCGTTAACATTTCATAGATTAAAAATGTTCCAGGAGACTAAGCTGCGCACAAAATTGCAGCTCTCAATGACGAGAGAAATCCGATTAAAAAGGACCTCAGAAAATTCGGATCAAACAGACAGACAATCAAGGTACATGGCTGGCAGGTTAAATGAAAAGTTGACAAAGCCACAGCAGCTAAAGCGAAAATGTCTTAGATACTCTATAGAAGTTGGAAAATTGATTCAATAAAAAATATTTATTGATTGGTCTAGTAACCTTATTTTAGACAACCGGGACTGAATAAATCTTGACTAACCCACAGTCCCATGTGCCACAGTGCAACCCTCTATTGAGTAGAAAAAAAACACCACATAAATAGGAAATATCCTATCTAAATTACACATTGTTGCAGTTACTACGTGAAATGTGTTTCGCCAGGCAGTTCAGCATGAATGTGGTATATTCGCAATCACGCTCACGACATTTGGATGTGGAAAAAATCTCTATTAGATTTGAACGAGTAGTTCGTGACGACCAAAGAATCTGAGAGGTAGAAGAACATCGCTATATATGAAGCGTGCACCAGGCGGCTACTAGTAACTACAAGTGAACGGCAAGTGCAAAATAGCGAGACAGTAATCCGGAAAGGCGCGCATAGTCTCTCGCATTCCCCATTAATTATAACAGACTGCCGGTGACTGGATGAAAGCTGCCTAGATCGCAAACTGGCCTGCTATCTTGATGTACACGAATTAAGGCAACCAAAATTTAACGACAGGTAGGCTGCCAAATGGCGGCACCATACATTAAGTACTACCGCTGTATAAAAATGACATATCAAAAATAAATGTAAAGGGAAGAAAGATACTACACATTATTAGGTAACCCCATTCCTTTAAAACCTTCTCCCTGGTTCGATTTCGGGTAAAGAAAACGTACTCGCAACTCAAATTATGACCACAGCACTCAATCCCTTGTATCTCATTTCTAGTTAAACTTGCAAAACACTAATGAATGCGGTGAGCAAGTTCAAAGACGGATAAACAATCCGAATAAACAATGAATTGGAAATTTCAAAAATAATCTTTATACGTCATCACATTTAGTGAACTTAGATTTTTCGTGGTATAAGTGACACGGTGAAAAAAAGTTACCACTCACACATCCTAACTGAACCCCACACATCCTAACTAACGTTAAATTGGTTTTGCTTGAGAAAAATGGATCGTTCAAAATGCAGCATTGGACGAACAAAAATTTTAAGCCGATCTCACAAGTTAGATAATTATTTGTGCCAATGGCAGATCTCTCTTTACCTTTCTATTGACTGCTGGATCCGGATCCAGATGTTGGTTGTCTGAAGCGAGCCCAGGTAGATTGCCCAGGACGGCCCCTTGGTGCTAAACGAAGAGCAAGATGGCGGCGTACAGGTTGAAGTTGGCTGCTGCGTCACAGCAAAACATAATGGCGGCCGGTTTCCGTCTTCTTCGTCTCACACCAAATATACTGTAATTTTTGGGTCGGGGTTGAACTGTCGTTGCACAGCGATCGACGTGGACATCCCAACTACAGCGTAGGGTCAACAAGCGCGAACTAGTGACAACTGAACGTGACATAAAAACTTATTACATCTTAACTAGTTGTTTGAAAGAACTTTTTCTCCACCCATGGAGCGACGGAAACGTCCGATCGAGACAATTTTTGGCAGGAAGTGACCCCGAGTCCACGTTTTTGTACAACACCTGTGCTTGGCTAGCACAAGGTGACGCCACTCTCTATTTACAATTTCCATTTCCGTTAATCACCGGTACGGACAAAATTTGGCGGGATCAAGGGGGCGGACAACAATTAAAGGAAAGGAAGTGAATTTAGATGCCAGCCAGATTTTGGCGCGTATAAGGGGGCGGATATTAATGAAAGAAAAATAATTAAATCTGGCCGGCAGGCAAAGAATTCACAGTATAAATTTATAATTTCAACTTTGCATATCGCTCCAAATTCAAAATTTAACTTGAAGCAAAGTACACCAAAGAAATTATTTATTGCCAGTATTTATTTTCAGCTTGCACTATCTTTAACAGTAATTATAAATTTCCTGTTTTTTCATGGTAATTTTTTTGGGTATTTTTATTATTTTTTAATTCTGCATCGGCATCAACTTAAGTTGTTAGATATTTATTAGGTATTTACGAACTTTGGGAATCTTCCATATCGATCATTATTTAAAGAGAATTACCGGGAAGTTTCGCATTAAAAAAGCACTTTTAAAACCCGCGTTTAAAAAAAATTATGTTGGTTTATTTTTTTTACTAGAACATTTATCGCTTGGAGTCACTCATAATGTACTAAGCCAATCTCCTCTCATAATGCAATAAGCCTTTACTTGCAAAATATTTAAGCCATCTGATCCAAATAGTATTTTTAGAAAAAAATAGGCAACTTTGTTCGGAAATCAGAAACCACCATTTTCAGAACGCAAACCACTAATTATTTACTAAGCCACTTTCCTCTCATAATGCAGAAAATCAATATGTGTGAATATTCATGTAAACTGATCCGAGTAGTATTTCTGACCAAAATCACAATATTACAGTATTCGGAAATCAGTACCCACCATTTTCAGTGTGCATGCCCGAGCAAACTCGTGGTGTTATTCGCACAATGGTTTTGTGCCTATAGATTTTCGCGAGCCCCTCTCTCCATGCCCGCGTCCGATGCCATCTATCCACCTAGGGAGCCAATTTGCATGATTTGAAGACGGCGGAAACTGCGTTGCAACTTTTGTACTGCGGCAGCAGATGCGCGTCAGAGTTAAGTTGGAGTGTGGGGTATTTATAAGAAGATGAAGAGCGGGGCAGATACGGGGGAGGGAGTATAGGGAAGTGAAGGAAACACGTGCATGTGAAGGAAGAATATATGAAGAGGGGGATAATGCCGGATTCTTGTGTCACTCCGCTTTTGAGTCCAGATGGAGGCCATTTCCAATAAACATTTTCCGCGTGATTTTATTTTATTTTTTTAGTTTCGAGATACAAAAACGCTTAATGTGCCGTCTCGGGAATAAGGTTTCGGTGGTGTAGCGGAGTGATTCGATTAACCGCTGATACCTTACGAATTTTTCTGGCGAGAAAAATTTGTATCTTTCTTTGGAATGACAGTAAAGTCGTAATACCCTTGCCTGTACGTTGTCAGGCACAGGTTGAAGATCCCTACCTAAGGCTAGGCCTGGACTAACAAATAATTTAGTACAAACACATTGTGTTCAACAAATCGTCTGTCTGATTGTGGCCGGCGTCCCTAGTGAGCAAAAAAGGGAAACTCACTTTTTTATGGAAACCTGCTGAAGCAACGGTGAAAAGCACCTTATACTGACGACATTTGTTTTTTTCACATTACAATCTAAGAATTAAGGTTTCTGAATTACCAACCTTCTCTAGTCTTTAGCTGCAATCAGCCAAATTATTGTACTGTCTGATCAAAAGAGTACAGTAATTTAGCAACTCTTGCGATCGTTTTATTTACTATATCGAGTAATTGCCAAATTTAATTGGTCACACGAACCGTGGTTCAAATGTTTAGTGCGGTGACGCGCTCGAATTTCTGGTCGATTGAAACCCGTCAGCAATATTTTATATCGCGTCATTAATAACTGAGCGCGCACTCGATTTTCGTCATGGAAACGTCAAACTCAACGGTTGACAAGCAAAACAAATGCCTCGTTTTCATTAGTCGAAGAGGGGTTGCCCGGGAGAGTTCAAAATCTAGTGGCTCATATGTCTCACTGATTGATCCACTTATGTTTAGAAAAAAATAATGCAGTGGTAAAAGCTGATCCATCTAGGTCGTTTAATTTCCACACTTGCTCACTAGAGGCGTGGCGATCTTGTATCACAACATGAAGTAACGAAATTAACGTGTTTATCTTCAGACACAGCATCACCAAAAAGCATCATGCTTTTTTTCATAGGTTTACGTGTACATCCCATGCTAGGCCATTAGATCTTTCGCTTAGTTGTTGAAAATATTGACCAGGGGGCGCCACAATAACTGGCATTTTCATCAGCCATTTTTGTTTCCATAGCGAGGCTCAATATTGCAAATATTGCAACTATCGCCCCTTAACGCGTATACGAGCAAGCAATATTGCTCGTTGATGGGGCTAGTGTAAGGAAGCGCACGCGCACTTGGAGGCATTCGGGCAAGCTCTTTGAGTGGTGCCAAGAGTGTCAGATGCGGAAATTCTCATTATGTGACAAGACGCGCACTTGTCATAGAAAACCCCTCTTGTTCTTCTTCTTCCACCACTGAGCCGGCTTCTATGAGCAAATATGAGTGTCGGGCATGCAATTACCTGTCGACGACGGAAACAGTCGCGCGAGGCTAATACAGGAGTAGTCCAACATGACGTGACACGTCATCTAAATCTTGGCATATATATTTTAGCTTAGTGCGTATATGGGGCTGAGATGAGCATCGACGATGGTAGTAATACTCCCTGGTCGTACATACCCAGTGAATTTATGGCGAACTCAGCGTTCCTCGTGTTCCATTTTTAATTAAAAGGGAGGACATTTTGGTATTAAGTAGTTGCATTTTCTTTCTAGAACGCGATTTAATGTTTAGTGGCAAAAATATCCATCTATTGATATGGAAAATGAAAAGCGATTTTATTTCGGAAAAATGCAAAATCAAATTTGAAAAATATGGTGGCGTTCGGGGATTCATGTGTATAGATAGCCAACATTTTTTTAAATTAATTAAATTTAAATCAGAAATTGCAAATTTGATGGATAGCTAATGCGCCGTTGTGTGTGTGAATTAAGAGGCGTTAAACATAAGGATAATTATTATTTAAGAACCGATAATGAACATTTAAAATTAATAACTTCTAGATTGGAAAAGATAAATTAAATCATCGTTAGGCAATTATCTATATTTAAAAAATGTCTAATAACTATTTTACTCATTTATTCACAAGAAATTATCAATTTGACGATAATAGACTCTCAAAAATAAGAAAATAAAGGTCGTTATTGATAAACATTGGATGATACTGTCACGGTCCAATCGATCCCAATCATTCAATCTCAACACCCAATGTCACCCTACTTATCCCTGCCGCACGCCAGTTCCCAGCCTGGCTCAGTTTTCCTGGGCACAAGCACACAAAAAGGACTCATCAATGCGTTTGAATTCAGGTTAATTTCCTTTCTTGGCTTCACATCCAGATTAGGGCTATTGGGGGACGACCTCCCCCCACTGTGCCATTCCGCCCTACCCATCCCCGTCTCTCCTCCTCTACTCCCACCTCCCCACTTACATTTTTTCACCACCACAACTATCTTTCAGAGAATTTGAATGCGCGTGCTCAACAGATAATGATGATTACGGGAATGAATAGTACTTTTGTATAGGCCGAGATAGGCCCTCGCTAGCTGCTGCTGTCGCCGCTCTCCACAGTCTCTCTCTTCTCTCTCAATGCGTCGCTCCTGGAGAGCGCGTTTGCACGAGAAGCGCGCGCGCGCCAGGCGAGCCAAGATAAAAGGAATCAGTGAGCTTGAAGGAGCTGCGGAGCGCCACCGAGCACTCGCGTTTAGAGATGGGCGACGCGAGGAAGCTCTCTCTCTCTCCGCGCTCGTGCTGGGTGTATTTCGGTTCCGTTCGAATGAAAAATGCAAAAGGGGGCAAATTATCTTAACGACGCGCGCGTCGTCTGCCGGCGACGGCCATCAGCTCAGCCCTCCCCCGATTGATACCTCAGCTTTACGCCCGTCCGCGGGCATCTGCACGTGTACCGGGACGACCTGCATACGCCATGCAGAGCGAAGCGAGAAACAGCGCCATCCAACGGAGGATCCATTTCGTCCAGGATATTCTACACGCACTTGTTTTTGCCGTATTCGTCTAGCAAGCACAACTGTGATATACTTTTGGTATTCGTGTTATTGTTGCTATCGTGACTGTGGTGTTGTTTTAATGTTAGTCTTGTCATGCTATGGTTACTGATTAGAACTAAATCAATAACCAAAAGCACTGAATCAATAACTGAAAGCACAGAAGCTGTACAGCTAAAATATCTTCTTTGTTTTAGGAATATTGATCCCTTAGTCAGTCATCCATTTTATTGATCTTGTAAACCTATATTAATATATCATTATAAAAATTGATTGTAAAACCTAAAATTTCTTATTGCGAGGTGCAAGCAGAATCTTGGAAAAGGTTGTTATGTTAAAGTGGAATTACGTTTTTAATTGAGAATTGGATATTCTAAATCGACTGATGTAGTGCTACCAAGCTGGACAAATGACTTCCAGTTTTCACATCTTACCTATTTCAAAAAATAACCAGTCGAAGAAACATTCGAGTATATGGCACGTCGTAAAAAAATGAATACAATTTTTTGACAAACAATACGTGTTCAAGCAGACCGTGTTCGACAGAAATGCGCATGTTAATTGTAAGAAAATTATACAAAAAATATCAGTCATCTTTTTACTTTGTCTCGAATCTCAAAAACAGATCAGAAGAGCATATTCACGCCACTGACGACAGATGGCGCCACCAACTAAAGATCCTCCGATTCCCAGCGTTGGGGTGAGAAGCAAAATCTAAGCTTCTTTCGACGCTGGAAAAGAAGTGGTTATAAAAAAGTGGTTGTGTTAGTTGCAATGTGCGTTGGCATTCGCTTGTCGCGACTGTGTACAGCGGAGAGGGCCATCATTATTCTCATCCGCCACATGCTCTACGGAACAGGTTCTAAGTATTCACTCTCGAGTCACTAGCTTTAATTTTCACCTCTCGTCCCTTAACTATCGGCGCCTTTCATCGCGGGCGCAAAATGGGAACAATAAATTCCGCTGAATAATGAACCGGCAAACTATGTACAGGATCAATATTTCTTTATTGTTAACGTCATTTCTGCATTGATAAAAATTCATATCGCAATGAGCTAATTAAAATCAAAATTTTATAGAATTTTCAATCTCAAAAATAAAAATTCTCTATAATCTAGAAATTGAAATTTAATGAGGGCAGTTGGGTAATTGATTGAAACATAGATTGGATCAGGGCGTCTAGAAGTCTACAGTAGTGCACTGTTGGTGATCGATAATCATAGAACTACCAATCGCCCATCAAACGTTCTCAGCTCTCCTAGCGGTGAATTGAGATCCGGATGACTTAACGCCACAATCCATGACAAATGCAACCTGTCGTCACCAGCCCAACGACAAAATGCGCGCCACCTAGCGAGGAAATGAAACAAGACACAGCCTAATAGGTATCACATAAATTGCGTTATTTGCTTTCGATTCCTCCTCTACATAGAGCAAACATTGCCGATCGACCAAATATTTTCGGAAGGAAATAAAAAAAGAAGCGCCGTCTATTTTTGGTTTGCTTATTATTACCAACAGCCGAACAACAGGATGGAGTTTGTGACTGGGGCCAGATGAAAATTCCTCAAAAGCAGATTACATCTTCCCATTATATTTTATGTATTCACTGCTGCTTCTATGTCTTATGTATGCGCCAGCCTGTAGAGAGAGAGAGTAACGTCAAAAATGTGACGATACGGCAAATGAGAATGCCGAGGAAAAATAACAGAGGCGCGGCATCAAATTTTGTTTACAGCCTCAGACACTCCCTTTCTTCTTTTGTAACCGATATCCGTCTTTTAACGATATTATTTCTGGGAAACCTTTTAAAAATAAAATATATGGGTAACGCCAGTGGGACGATTGGGGGTGTTGAGGAGGAACCATACTGCTGGTGGTGGAGGTGGATGGGGAATGGGGTCGAAAATTTACATCCGACCTGCCCCGGGGCAAACGTGAAACGAAGAGGGAAGACCCGCGTGAGAGAGGGGTCGGTCGCATTTCTGCAACGTACCCTTCCTTCTCCACTCCCACCCACCGGCAGTATCGCCCCCGTTTTACCAGAGATAAAAACACCCGGCTTGTGTGCCGGAGACTAATGATGATGGGAATTCTTACGCAGTCGCATCGCCAGATCTTTATTAAGATCGTTTTGAATTACAAGTTAGCCTGCAACCGAAACAATTAGAAACGATCTCGAACATCACTTTTCACTCAGGTTTCAAAGGACGTGGCCTACAACGATCTCCTTAGACCTCGAGTACGAATGAACCTTTCCTTTCAATTATGTGAAATGATGACCTATTTAAGTTGGCATGCCTGCTTTAAATGATCAGGATTCATCTAATAAATACAAACCATAGAATACTAATTGCCCAGACAAAGAAAATGGAGTCATGTAAAAATAGCGCTTTAACGAATTGGCGCAGTTACGAAATGGCGAGGGGATATATTGCGAGGGCTTCAAATAAAACGCTCGCACCAAACCCATTTTTACTTATTTCAGGTATACAATGACAATATCATTGGAATAAACACTGGGTGTCATGTAGGTTGGTTTGCTTTTCAATAGAGGGTCTGATGTGGTAGGGCAATCGCACTCCACTTCGGAACGCAAAAAATGTCATACGCTTCTATTCTCTTCTCTTGAAGTCGGCTGAATCGGTAGCATCCATATCGCAAATCGCAATGCCGTCGGCTTATTTGCTAGATAAGACTCGGTATTTCGATTATGCCAGAACATAGAGTATGCATATATACAGGTATATATGTATCACCGTGAGTCAATACATTGCTGCATGGTAAATTGGAACCGGAGGAAAAGTGATTTTCTCATCGTTTCCAGATTAGATATAGACTTACTTGCTTTCGTGGAGGTTTGGCAAATGAAATAAATACTGGTTCGATGGAATAATCATAAGCGAAACAATAACTAAGCAATAATTAAGTATGAAATGAGAGGTGGCGACATTTGGGGGTCCGTTTGACGCAACATAAACATACCTCGAGGCCCAATTGTGATCCGCGCAATGAAGCACTTGTTTGTTTGTTTTATTGACAAAAGAAGACATATAAAAATACATATTCCCTCGTCATCACTCCACAAACATGAAGGAATTCAGCCACCCCTTAGCCGCAACTAATTGCTGGGGTGGCTATGACAAATAACAAAGGGGTGGCTATGACCAAATAACAAAGTAGATAATGTAACAGTGAGCATATTTTTTTTTTAATATTTATTTTTTATTTTTTTTTAATTCACCGTAGCGCCTAGTGCACTACAGGAATATTGCACCCTCGTGTCTCTTTAGAGATATGTGAGGGGCAGGGAAGGGGAGGGAAGAGGGATGCAGCTGGAATAGCCAGA
>JAUJYS010000056.1:0-35905 GCA_033995665.1 Melogona broelemanni | reverse complement strand
TTAAGAAAATCGGTTAACTTTTCGCGAAGATATGTTAAGATGAATTTTTGGTGCCTTTTTTTTTGCCCACCCTGTACTTTGAGAATCCAGTCGAAATAGAGACCAAGCAAACCTTCGTTTTGTCGATGTTGTATGATTTCTAGGCGAGATCGAAATATTTGAAAATATTGTTAGTCATGAGGTAAATGCTCCTAAGTATCCACTCTGTGTATGACAGTTATTGTGCTCTGTAATGGGTTCCAGTGTTTCGATTGGTAGAGCTGGAACCTATTTTTTCATCGTATTTGTCTATTCGGTTGTCTGGCGTAACCGATAGATGCCGCCAGTGGCAAGATGTGGTCCCTTGTGAGCGACGTTGGGTCCTAATACGTTGCCGTTTTAGGGTTCAGCGACGAGTAATTTCCTCGCCTGTTGGTTGTTCGGCTGGAGGCGATATCCGCACGCTGAAATTCCCGTGGAATAAATTCGGACCGGGGAAAGTCGGTGACACTTCTGACGGATTCCGTTGCACACGGATACCAACTGCGTCAATGGATATCGGTTGAATAATTTGTATTGGTGTACAAACAAACTTATAAAACGATAAAGGATATTTACGGACCCATTATAACGTCTATAGATGGACTCGATTAGGAATAATCTGGAGCACGCGTAAATATTTACCCACAAGTGTTTCGATGTTTGCTTTATGAATGAGGGGTTTGTGCGAACGAAAAAATACTCAACCACTTTTCTGATACAAGAGGAAAGTCGTTTAAAAATTATTGTGAAACTAAAAAGTGAGCATTCCTTTGAAACAGATTTGAAAATATCATTAAAAAATTTGAATCGATGTGGTATATCGCCTGTATACTACCTGTAATAGACTGTTCACCGAAGTAATCAGTGTGTTATTAACGCATATGAATTGCATTTGCATACGAGATAAGCTAAATGTACGACAAGTTAAAGCCATGCATTGTGTTTCGTGGATTTGGCGACAAATGCTACTAGGTAAGTCAAATGAAATTGGATCACTTTTGATCTTTGGGTTTGTTTTCAATATATATATATATTTTATTTTTATTTTTTATAAATCACCGTATACATCGTAATATTGCTTTTTTATTCGAATGGGCATGCCGTTGTTTCGATGTTTCTAGTATTTATTGGTTTGGCGTACGGACGTGTGCATTTTACTTTAAATAAATCAGTCAATTACTAAAACAAGCGGATATTGAAGAGGCACTAGTGTGTTGTTTAGAGCCCCGTCCTGCACGATGATAGGTATGCTGTGAGCCCATATCCCCAGTGGGTATGGTCACATTCTACTGAGCGGGTGGTCCCGGGTTCGATTCCCGGCGCAGGCTTTTGTTTATTCGATCCTGCGGTACTGGTGTCACCCCTGAGCTTCCATTAGGTAGTCCAGAGCTTAGGGGTGGATCTTGCAGCCTGGCTATTCCAGCTGCCAATTCCCTTTCCTTCCCTTCACATATCTCCATAGAGACACGAGGATGCAGTAATCCTGTACGGGGATAAAAAAAAAAATTTTCGAAACTATAACATTACAAAAAAATTAAGGTACCTAACAAGACAAGTTAATGGCGCCTAAAATTCAATATTTCTGCTTTAATTTTTATTTTTTATTAGCGATAAATCACAAATTACAACTAGAATTCTGATAAGAGGTTGCCCGAACCAGGGGCGGATTGGCTATGTCGGAAGGGCGGGGATTTTCCGCCCGGGCCCCCCAAAAAACATACCTAACTGGGCACCTCCGCACCAAAATAAAACCCGACTGGATCCACAAAAAGAGCCCCTTGGCATCATTTTTCGCCCGGGCCCTTTGGTAGCAAGTCCGCCCCTGGCCCGAACTCTACGCCAGAAGTCATTTGATAACTGACAAATTGATCCTCCATTTGCAGTAAAAACACGTAGTAATTCTCATTAACCATTTCTTTTTTTTCCAGCTGGTCGAGACGTACGACACGCAGACGCTCGAACTTCTCATGCAGGACTGGTACAACAACGAGTACTGGGACCGGAAGTACTTCGGCGCCAACGTACCGGACGACCACGGCCGCCACGGAGACGGCGTGTACTACGACGACGGCTACGTCATGGCGTCGCCCACCGTGGCCATCAGCGGCGAGGGCTACGCGGCTTCCGACAAACGGGAGAGCCGACACGGTGCCACGGCCACCGGTAAGGGCGACCACCAGAATCCAGTATCGACCGGAGCGCCGCCCAAGTTTTTCATGAGAAGCTACAACGGAACGCAGCGCTGGCGCAACCTGGACACGGTGCCTCAGTACCACAGTTCGGCCACCCACTATGCCATGAACGGCACCATGGATGACCGCAGCTATCGGAGCCAGCAGTACCAGCCGTACCGCGCCAACGATTACGATCAAGTAGAGCAGCACCCGCGCCCCGCCCGCGTATCCAGTACCGCGCCGACCAAGTACTCTTCCGGTAGCGGAGAACGGCGCCGGACCACGACTGACGCATCGGCCAGATCCAGATTGGGTTTCGGCCGTGGCAGCATTGCCGGAACGCCGTCGCGTCGTTACCGGCCAACGCAGGCGACGCTGAGGGACGATGCCGGATCAGAGACGTCGTCTCCCGGCAAGTCAGATCCGTTTTCGAAGAAAGCGTCTATGGATAAACTATACGCTTACGTGAATCGAAAGCGAACTCAGTCGAACGCTTTGCCGAAATTCAACACTCAGCGGCGGCGTTCAGATAATGTGGATAGGGATGAATGATATCGTTTAGAACTCAATTGTAATGCTGTTTCCACTTGAAATGAGACGTCACTAAGACGAGACTGTCTGCTTGTCTACATTTTGAAATCATATCAGTGTAGATAAGTGACAAGGTTAGTCCTGAAAACGGTAACTTGTGCTCTCGGCTCTAATGAAATATTGGCAGAAAGAATCATTCAGCATTTTTCATTCATCCCACTTTGGGGTTATAGTGATGGGGATGAAGCCATTTTAGATGACCTTTATATCTGGTGAAATGTAAACATAGGGCAAATTAATATATTGTTCAAAAGATATTTACTTTTAAACAATGAAAACTTTCCCATGAACAGGTGTTTCTCTGCAATCATAGAAACGAATGCATAGTTTATAAAAAAAATTTGCAAACATTTCACGAATTTATAGTTAGCTATTTTGAAAATGCTTATCGCGACAAAAAAATAATATCATTATCAACGCAACATATTTTTTATACGATGCTCATTATTAAAATGAGATTATAGCATGATCGCATTTCATTTTCGCACACTCAACCAAATAATAAACATGTAAATCAGTAGATATGGGTGAATGAAATGTATTTGGGGATGAAACTCTAAAAATCCGCATTTATTGCTCAGCTGATTTTGCAATGCAATGTGTCGACATAGATGACCAAATAATGTTAAACGGTAATTATAAATGCACTGGTGTAGCTTATAGGTTTCTAATATGGGATTGTGGAACTGGGTATGCCGAAACTATAAAAAAAAACTTTCATTTCCATGTTCATGTATCATACAATCATATTTTTCGCAATAAATAAATAAATAAACGAGAAAAAAATTAAATGAAATAACTGGGTTGCCACATTTTAATGTCTTTACAACAACTAAAGTCATATGCATGTATTAATTACTATTTTCATTGAAAATTGGTAGAATTTGTTAAAATCCAAAATTTTCAAAGCATTTCTTAGTTTTGTCAAAACAATTAGAAACAAATTGACCAACATTAATTCCGATAATTTTTCAATTCATGCTAACAAGATAAGACATATTTCAAAACTTATTGATTAGATTCGTCGACAAAAATCATTCGAAAGAGACAAGGAAACGTACAACATTGGAATCGAAACAACGATTTCGGAGCATCCACGACATAATTTTTTTCCTTAAAAATCTACTTGACCTTACATTTTCAGAATCGCCAAAAGGAGGGAGAGAAGACATTTTAGAATTAGGACTCGTGTTTTTGGAAACATCCACAAACTTATTATTTTTTTTCATTTTTGCTCTAGTCTTGTGATACGTTGAGCTAAAGAGAGAAGGGGATATGCAGGAAGGACGGGCAATGAGGCTGGTTCACACTGATCATGAACGGAACATCATATGTCTAACAGCAACGCCGATCATCATGGCCAGAACAACACATGCAATTTTTACAGGGTAGGATAGCGTATTCCTCGTGCTGATGCCATAGCGACACAAGTAGACGAAACGCTCGTCGTTCGCCATATCGTTGTTTGATCCGAACCTCTGCTCGGTACCGACAGACAAGAGAGCATTGTCCAGAATGACGTCTACCGGCTGGGGGTCGTGAACCGTGTCACTTAAATTGTTAATTCGAACTCTGTGCTCTCCCAGCACATTCTCAAGAAGATCCATGCGGATGCGAGAGATACCGGCCGTAGCCATGCTCAGTCTGTTGAAATAGGTGCAGGCGCTGCTGGGGAGCCAGGAGGGCGAGACGCCGCTGATGTCATGAACCACTCGCACCACTTCTCCTATTTCCACGCAGATGGCCCAGTGACTGTCGGTGCGACTCTCGATGCGACGGTCGGTGCGACGGTCGAACTCCAGCAGGTCGCCCTGCTTCAGGATGGCCAGCAGCTCCGTCAGGTTGTTGACGTCGTACCACTCAGACACCATACGTCGGTTATCCCTGGGATCCATGGTTAGCAGTATCGCTTTAGGTTGATCGGCGTGATGATATTCTAAGCGGGAGCTCACCTGCAAAGCATAGTTTTGGGAATTGTTTTCACGCGATTGCAATCAAAGTATTGTCAGATTTATTTTGTACCCTGTTAAGATTGAAGCAGAAAGTGGTTCGCGTGTTCGCCTACTATGGCAAAAAACACTGGTTTAATTCCCGATCGCACCAGCGACGCGAGGGGTACAATAACCTCCTGTAGTGTTATTCACTACAGTGATCCGGAATAAAAATAAAATTCGTGCACACGCCTTCACTCTCTATTTGAGTAAAGTCGTGGTACGTTGTGTACGTTGCGTGGTACGTTGTGTTTAATGTATACCAATACATTAAATATCCACACCTAGGTCAGAAGCTGAGGGTAGGCTAAATTATCAGATATAAAGGAATACAATCCAAAATTACGTAAGCGTTATAAACGTAGGTCAATGGTAAGCCTCCTAAAGAAGTTGCAAAATACATTTCAGAAGAAAAAGGGCGCGACCACGAAGTAATTTTCGTGTACCATTTACAATAAAAGTTCATCGTAAATGCTAGTCCAGCCTGTAGAGAACTGCCTGTACGTGGTGCGAAGATCACGGATTCTATACACGGTTAGGCCTCGCGAAAATTTGCCCCTCAACAGATGTTTAAAAGTTGAGGTATAGGTAGCGATTCGCAAAATTCGTATTCTAATATAATTCGCAGAATTCGCCAACAAAACACAAACCAAGTTATAAGAGAAAATGCGCAATTTGTCAGAAAGTAGACGAGATGACCTTTGGCCGGCTTTGTCCCCGAACATTTTCAACGTGCCCCACTCCCACTAATTTTCTCTTAATTGAGAGATTTCACACACATGTTCGCCTTCAAAAACTTTCTGCTAATTTCAACCAGCATGAACAATTTATTCCTAGACAAATTGTTCAGAGACTGTACGCAGCAACACAAAACAGAATTATAAAATAACTCAATAATTCGGTTTCATTTCAAATTACACGATAGACCCGCGCGCACAGATTTTCGACCGCAAACTAACCTACCGAAACACAATATAATTGGCAATAGCTATGAATATCTGGCTCGGTTTGGTCAAAGGTTTTACCATAAAAATTGCTCTTGAATCGCCCACAATAAATAAATAAATTGTAATGTCGGAACTTACCAAAGCAATAGAAGATGTTGATTAGATATTACGGCCAAAAAGATGTTTGGTCACGGGCACTTTCTCCTTAAAAATGTATCACAGCATCGTTTTTACAGATGCTATATATTCTACCACAGCACAACTTGACTACGCTTTGGCACAAAATAAACCCCTTCTAAAATCACTTTTATCGCGACGCTTCTCATGTAGCCTTCCTTATGGTTGCGTACACTTTTAATAGCATTATGTTGGCAAGAAACCTATAAATTCGCAAAGGGTATTCGTTTAACAAACGCAGCCCAAATCAAACACAAGGGAATATCCTCCAATCGAATCAATATGAAGTTACTGCTACAACATCCTGCAAATTAGTTTCCGGTTTTAGTGATGACGTCATGGCTAAACGTAATAGAAGCATGCGTCGAAGCCTTGCTTAAAGCTTTTCGGGTCAAAGTGTAAACGAAACAGACGGTTTACGAAAACAATTGAAAATGATGTTTAGATCGTATCATACGTACGAACCTCAACATAGGGAACTCCTGATATCAGGATCCAGGGCCTACCGGATCACGCCCAAAATATTCGTATCACTAAAATGATTTTGAAGAATTTATGAGTTTTCTTTTAAAAACGCCGTTTAATTTAATTTTAACCCAATTATCCGGATTTTTGTATATCCGGATCGCATTAATAAGGATAATTGGAGTCTCATGGGTACCTGAAAACTAATGTCATTGAACCAGAATTTATTTTTAATGGAGAAATTTCTCTCACTACAGGAGAGTCTATACCCCTCGTGTTGCTTATACAATATGAGAGGGCATAATTTCACCATTTTTACCATTTTCACCATTTTCAAGGTCTAATGTTGAATACTCAAAAAAAAAACGAGAGCCCGCGCTGCGATTCAAACACGGGACCGCCATGCAGCACAGTCAGAACACAGTTAAATGCGCTTTAAATGAATAAAAATGACAAGAACACATTTTAGTGAGAAGCCATCCGAAAATTGATAATTCAACTTTTTATTTTCGGTAAACATTCCAGATTTCAAAATACAAATCTCACTTCAAGTATTTGATAATCATTCCAGTTGCAGTTACAGTCTAAAACAAATGTACACCGCTTATCGAATAGTCTTTGAATGTGCGAACATTTTCCAGACATTTAACAGTCAACACTCGAGTAAATATCCCGTCAATCTTAATTTTGAAACCTACTATAATAAAAATTAAGGTTCCTAACAAAACAAGACAATGGCGTCTGAAATTCAATATTTCTGTTTTAATTTTTCTTTTTGCAGTGATAAATCAATTTCGCACACTAAACCAAATAATAAACATGCTAATCAGTAGATATGGGTGAATGCAATGTATACCGATGATAAAACTCTTAAACCCGCATTTATTGTTTAACTGATTTTGCAATGTAATTGTCGAAATATACTAGCAAATTATGTTACACGACAATGCAAATAGCACTGGTGTATGCTTAGAGGCTTCTAATATGGGATTGGGGAACTAGATATGCCGAAACTAAAAAAAACACTTTCATTTGCATGTTCATGATTACGCACCATCATTTTTCGCAATACAGAAATAAAATGAAATAAAAAACGAATTGAAATAGCAGGGTTGTCACATTTTAATGTCTACTCGCATCAATTCAAGTCATATTAAGTATTAACAATGAAAATAGTAATTCATGATTAATGAATGTATTAATAAAAAAAATTGGTAGCATTGATTAAAATCCAAAATTTCAAAGCACTTAGTTTTGTCGAAGCAATTTAAAAAACAAATTGACCAACATTAATTCCAACAATTTTTCAATTCATGATAACTGGATAAAGACATATGAAAACTTATTGATTAAATTCGTCGACAAAAAATCATTCGAAAGAGTCGAGGGAGCGTACGACATAAGAATCTAAACATGTTTTTTGAACTTCCACTAGGTAATTTTTTTATCCAGAATTGTGACCTTACATATTCAGAATCGTCAAGAGATGTGCGAGAAGACATTTTAGAATTAAGACCATGTTTTTGGAAACTTCCACAAACTTATTATTTTTTTTTTCATCTTTGCTGTAGCCTCGTGATAACATTGAGCCAAAGACAGAATGGAATAAATGGGAAGGACGGGCAATGAGGCTGGTTATCCGATCAATCCCTGATCAACGGTACATCATATAGCCAAAAACAACAACACCGACTACCGCGGCCAGAATACATACAGATTTTATAGGGAACGCTGGCGTATACTGCTGGTTCCTCCTGTCGCTGAAATAACGACACTCCCTTACGAAAAGCTCGCTATCGTTCGCCAACTGGCGGTGGTTATCGAAATAGTGCTCGTGACCGACATTCCCGAGGGCCCTGCTCAGAATGGCGCGGACCGGGCTGGGCTTGAGAACCTTGTCATCGGAATTGTTAATTCGAACTCTGTCCCTTCCCAACACATCCAAAAGAAAATCTATGCTGATGCGAGCGATATGGTCCCGAGCCGCGCTCTTATAAACCACTCGCACCACATCCTCTTTTTCCACGCAGATGGCCCAGAGCTTGTTGGGATGACGCTCGAACTCCAGCAGGTCGCCCGGGGAAAGGACGCTCAGCAGCACGGCCAAGTTGTCGGCGCCGTACCAACGTGTCCTCCGATTCGGGTAAATCCTGGGATCCATGGTTAGCAGTGTCGACTCTAGGCTGATTGGCGTGATATTCTATACGGGAGCGCACCTGCAAAGCAATAGTTTAGAGAAAAAAATTTCACGCGAATGTAATTAAAGAATTGTCAGATTCTGTACCTAGTTAAGATTGAAGCAGAGGTGCCGCGTGGCGGTAGTGGTCGGCGTGTTCGCCTACTATACAAAAAAAACGCGGGTTTAATTCCCGACGGAGAAATTCGTGCACACGCCTTTATTCGTAATTTAAGCGAAGTCGTGGGACCCGTGCCTGTATACGTCTGGGTACGCGTTAAATATTCAAACCTATATTACTCTAAGCTTAGAACAGGTCAAATTATCTGATCCAACTAATAAGTAGGTCGATAGTTGAGACTCCTTTCAACAAGTTTTTATATAAATTGGGAGCCGAAAAGGGAGACTTAATAAATAAAAATAACTTATTAAAAAGTTCCATCGTGAATGCTACTACAGACGGTTGTCGAGCAAATGATTGTGGTGCGGCGATCCCCGATTCGCCACTCTACAAATGTTTTGAAAATTTTAAGACTGAAGAGATAATCTCCTGCAGCGATCACAAATCACAATTCATTAATTATATTACAAAAACAGAAAATAAACAAAATTAAGACGTTGCTAAACATGGTTGAAAAATATTAAGACGCCAAAAAGAGTATTAAATCAACCTCTTGTGGCCCGTAAATGTCCAATACGTAAATCTATTTCTGTAAAAGGATTCTCTCGCAAAATGTGATATCTGGTCCAGATTTGTGTACGTATCAGTGTAACAAAGCTCAAAACAGAAGCAATAAAAAAATGGGCAATTTATCAGAAGGTAGAAGAGATGACCATTGACCGGCTTGTCTCCCGAGCATTTCGGTTTTCATTTACCTTTCAAATTACACTCTGTCCCACAAATTTGCTCTTAATTAAGATATACTTTTGAAATATTTGCTTAATAAAACTTCACCAAATACCCACCTGCATTCATAATTTAGTTAAGACAAATGGTACGAAAATTTTCTAGCGTCTGCAGTGTGCACGTCTACATGTATGGTGCATATTAAATGTAAATTATCTCGCAATTTCATCAGAAGGTTGAAGTAATGACCTTTGGCTGGATTTGTCTCCGAGCATTTTGAAGGCCATGTCCCCCACTCCCACTAATTTTCACTTAATTGAGAGCTCATACTTTTTTTAATGTTTGCCTTTCTAAAACTTCCAACACTCTATTAACAATTTATTCCCAGAGACTACACGCAGCAACACAAAACAGATTTATAGAATAACTCTAGTTCAGTTTCATTTTAAACTACACTAAAGACCTGCGCACAGATTTCAGACCTCACACAAATTACATCTGTATCCACCCATAAGAATAATTGGCTATAGTTATAAATGTCTGACCTGAATGTATGGCCAAAGACAATAAAAATTGCCCATTGAATCAACCACAATAAATAAATAAATTGAAATGTCGGAACTTACCAATCCAATAGAAGATAACGTCGCTTAATTTCTGGAAAAATCTCCGGTCTACAACACAGCTTGACAGCTTTGAAACAGAATTAATACCTGCTACTACTTTTTTTATCGCAACGCTTCTCACGCAGTCGGAATGGTTGCGTATACTTTTAATAGCATTATGTTGGCAAGAAACCAATAAATTCGCAGAGGGCATTCGTTTAACAAACGCAGCCCGAATCAACACAAGGGAATATCATCCAATCAAATTAAAGATGATGTAACTTTTAGAACTTCCTATTAATTAGCTTACGGTTTGGCTGCGCATGACCTTGCTTAAAACTTTTCGGGTCAAAGAGCAAACAAACCGATTGTTTATGCAAATTTGTAAGTATGTTGTTCAAATTTACAAACGTACGTACAAACCTGAACATTGGGAATTTGTACGTCTATCGGAATATAAATAATGAAATACAGTGAAACTCTTATTATTCGGATCCAACCACCAGATCACGCCATAATACCGGATCGTTGGAATAAATTTAGAAGAAATTAGACGTTTCATTTCAAAAACACTACTTTAGTTTAATAATAACCCATTTGACCATATTAGAAAAATTTTCCTTATTTTGGTCACATTCGACATTCATTAATTCGTATATGTATCCCTCGTGTTGCTTTTACAATATGTGAGGGGCACATTCTCACTAGTACATCGGGATAGAATGCAGAATATTCAGAAAACGAGATCCCACGCCGGGATTCGAACCCGGGACCGTCAGCTCCGCAGCCGGTTGAAATACAGACTGGGCTAGACGGATCGTACGTACTTCTATCGTATTTTTTATTTTCAAAATAATTTTTTTAAACTGCATTTATTTATCAATTTATCATTATCAATAACAATTCAAATTTATCTCATTTATCAATAACAATTCAAACTACAAGCATCATGTATCTTAAGCGCACTACGAATATCTTGTGTGCGCTTCAAAATAAATGTATTTTGAAAGGCAATATGGTGACAGTTACATTTGTAATTTAAATCGTGATTTCCAAGTTTGACACTTGGCAGGAATACCACATTTTACAAAGTATATTTAAACATCTCCGTTCGCAACAAAAATAAGTTGCATTATTAATAAGATTAAAAATAAATTTGCAGCGTTAATAAAACTTCAATGGCAATATTTTCAAGTCATTTTCTTTGTTGCAGTTATTAGTTTTGCCAAAACCATTTATGATAAAATTAAATTAACCGTCGATTTTTTTTTTCACTGAACACATTTCAAAACCAAATATTGATTTGTCAGGTTCACCGATAAATAAATCAATCGAAAGAAATCTTTCGAAATAAAGAGGGTGGTACAATTTAGGAACTGTTCATATTTTCTTTTCATCCTTTATGCGGCCTTGTTATATAATCACTTCAGAGTCAATCGACAGAAGGGAAGATGTGTGCAGGACCGGCAATGAAGTTGATTCTAAAATAACCTCGATAGCTATCGATAAAACCGGGCCCAAAACCGACACCAACATCGAATTGACCGTGTTCTGAGACTGCCTGCTAATACTAACGCCGTAACGACACACATTGACGAAATGCTCGCAGTTGTTCATCAACGCGTTGTAGGGCCCGAACCGCTCCTCGTTAACGATGGCAGAGACGGCTTTGCGAAGAATGGTGCCTACCGAGTTGGGTTCGTGGCCGCCATCGTCCGAATTGTTGATACGAACTCGGTCGTCGCCCAGCACCACCGAAATAGACTCTAGGCAGGCCGAAGCCTTGTTCGCGCTGTTACTGGGGTTGTAGGTGGTGGAACTGCCACTGGTACGATGAACCACTAGCACCACTTCGCCTACCACCACGCAGAGGGCCCAGTGCTGGTAGTTGCGCCGGTCGAACTCCAGTCGGTCGCCCGGGTTCACGGTGTTCAGCAGCTCGGTCACGTTGTCGACGTCGTACCACGAAGACACCACATTCCGATTGGCCATGGGATCGGTTGGCGAAGCGATGAAGCTCGAGGTTGATCGGTGTTAAGAGATTCTGGATGGGCGCGCCTGAAAAGTATAGTTTTGGAAAGTTTTTTCACCCGAATTCAATTTTTTTTTTAAATCCTGTTCAATGGAGCAGTGGTGCAGCGTGGTGTTGTGGTTAATGTGCTCGCCTTTTTCAATTCTTTTTTTTTTATAAAATTCACCGAAGCGCCTAGTGCACTACGGGAATACTGCACCCTCGTGTCTCTATGGGGATATGTGAGGGGCAGGCTATATGACTGATACTTCAGGAGAAGTTTTCAGGCTAGAGAAATTCGTGCACAGATCTTCTTTCAGAATGGAATTAAAGCTGTGAGACGTACTCGTACGTTGTCAGATACACCCAGGGTTCGATTTGCCGGGGCGGGGGGGGGGGGGTTGACCCCCAATTATAGTTGCCCGACTCCCCCAGGTCTAGAATCTTCTGAAAAATTTCCGCTGCGCGGGCTTTTTTCTTATGTTGCACATGCAAATAAAAAGTCACGCTAGGCAAGCTACACTTTTTTTTTTTAATTAGAGCAGCGCGCGGACTTTATTTTCTTCTATATTTTACTTATAATTTTTTTATGAAAATTGAAAATTGTCGCAGCGCGTGCTCTTTTCATCCTAAAATTCGCGCTGCCTATGCAGTTTTCCATATATTATTAAAGCTAAACCCACCCAGGTTTTTTTGGCAAATTAAACCCTGGATACACCCTAAAGGTCAAAAACCTAAACTTACACAAAAATATCTGATCTGACCTCTAGGGGGAAGGCTTCGAAACGAAAACGCTGGTAATTGTTATTGACAGTTATAAAGAGAACGAACACAAATGAATTTTTGTATAGCATTTACGGAACGTGAAAATGTTTCTCATCGTATAAAAAATGTGCGAGATAAACTCATACAAATGTATATTTCACTTCATATGAAATAGTGCAGTAGTTGTAGTAGTTGTGTAGTAGTAATTTTAATGAATACACTTACTTCTTATTTTCATACGAAGAGTTTGCGCGAGCTGGACATTGGTTGCGGATGTATTAAATAAAAGCTGTCACAACATCACTTCAAATTTAGGTAAAATCAACCATTGAAAGGTTTGTACTTTGTACTGTAGACCAAGATACACAAATAACGTTGAGTCTGGATGACTAATTCTTTGTTTTGGTAAAGCGCGGCCATGATTGTGCCCCCGTGGGCCGTTTCCACGTCATCAAGACTTTTTCAAAATTTGTCCCTAATTCCAATTTTTTAACCATGGATCCGCTAAAAATCTGTCACCCACCACACATATCACATATCAAGAGCACTTTCACATACAAAATTTAATCTCCAGTTAAAATAATCAAATATTATAAGCATGCGTGCATAAGCAGTTCGCAAATCCCGGGTTCGATTCCCGGCAGAAGCAGTCGTTTCGAAGAGCATTCGACGAGCTGCGGTACTGGTGTCACCCCTGCGCTTCCATTCGGGAGTCCAGAGCTCAGGGATGGATCCTGCAGTCTGGCTATACCAGCTACCAATCTCCTTCCCAGCCCTTCCCTGCCCCTCAGATATCTCCATAGAGACACGAGGGTGCAGTAGTCCTGTGGTGCACTAAACGCTACGGTGACTTTAAAAAAAAAAAAAAAAAATCGAAAAATTGAAAAACAACTGATAGGATCAAATAAATTATAAATCAGTGAAATGAAGTCCGATAGCTAAGACACTTTTAATATCCGTCGGTTACAGAGGAAACAAACACCACGAGCTTTCGGCTACGATGTATGTAAGGAAAAAAATGAGAAAATCTATCTAGACGTAATTTCAATGATTCAAAATTTATTTGATCAAACGGCTGATTTTTAACTGATTAAATATGCGTCTTGGTGGCACTACCATCGTTCAACCATCGCAATTTGAACAGTTCAAATATTTACGTTTTATAATGGAAAAAAAAACGTTTTAAGTTAACGTTTTACACGAAAAAAACGCTAATGAATTTGACTTTCATCGGGAAATTATTATCGATGAAGAATACTAAAAAAAGCATTCTCTTAACCACACAGAAGTACTAGGGGACATGTTTGTAAATGTTTAAAACTGTAAAATGTGTTTCATCAATATATTCTGCTTGTCTATAGACATTGTGTTCTATTGTACGAGCGTGTATACTCGATTACTCGTGAGTCGTGACGTAAGTGTTCTATCCGATCAACTACGCACGCAGTAGGACGCGCACACCTATGGCCAGAACCGCGCCCAGAACCGAAACCACCATCGAGCTGACGGTGATCTGAGACTGCTTGCTGGTGTTCTCGCCGTAACGACACCAGTTGACGAAATGCTCGCAGTTGTTCATCAACATGTTGTAGGGCCCGAACTCCTCGTTGTCGACGGCCGAAATGGCGTTGAGCAAGATGGTGGCCACCGAGTTGGGCCGGCGCCCGCGGTCGTGCGAGTTGTTGATGCGCACCCGGTACGTGCCCAGCACTTCCCAAATGGACTCCACGCAGATGAGACCGATGCCGGACGAAGCCTTGTTGGAGCTGTTGCTCAGGCAGAAAAACTTGTCGCTGTCGCTGGTGCGATGAACGACGTGCGGCTCGATTCCGATCGTCACGCAGACGGCCCAGTGCTTGTAGGTGCGACGGTCGAACTCCAGTCGGTCGCCCACGTTCAGGGTGCCCAGCAGCTCGGCCACACTGTCGACGTTGTACCAAGGAGACACCACGCTCAGGTTAGCCATGGTATCGGTAGGAGAGCAGTGTCGTTTTAGGTTGATCGGTGTGTGAGGGTTCTAGGCGAATGCGCCTGCAAAGTAATAGTTTTTTTCACGCGAATGTAATGAAATAGTTGTCAAACTTTACATGTACCCAGATTATTTGAGCAAAACAGGACTAGACCATTAGACAACTAAAAAAAATCCAGTGAAGCAGTTACAGTAACGTCAACAAAATCCATACAAAACTTTATTAAATGCGGCTGAACATTTTTGAATAGTGCCAGAACAAACATATATGTACAGTAAGCAAATAAAATTTCAGAAAAGAGACTCACTCCCGAAGTGTGAAAGGTGATGAAGATTGATATCAAATGACACAACAGACTGGTTGGATTCCCGTACGATTCAAGCGCATTCTTTAGGCTATAAGCAGAAGCATGATAATAGTTACAGTACAACAAATGTCAATTGACAGGTGATTTACTAGTGTGTACAACATAAACCAACTGATTTATTTTTTGTCCTGTCGAAGCACGCACCCAAGTGACCCGACCAACCCGAGGGTTTCTTAGGTGCAGGGACTCGATTTTGAGACTGGCTTTGTTCACAAGTGTGTTATCAATTGGATGATCGCGCATGTGCAAATATTTACCGTCAAAATTCACCTGTTGCCATTTTACGTACACATTCTCAATTTACGCGCCAACTGTACGTCGGCCAATGGTAACACAACAAAATTGTATTTCAAAATGATTCAGGCTACCTGTCAAATAGCCGGCGCACTGAACGCACAGTTCTAATAACCACAAACTAGCCTACCGCTAGCCAACGTAACTGACGACACAGATGAAAACTTGATAATTTGTAGTTTTTGAGTGTCTGGACAAGTCAGGTTAGGCCTAACGCCCAACCATCAATCAACAACACAATAAAAAAAAATTCGAAATATCTGTACTTACCAAGTCACGAAAGACGTCAATTGAATATCACGACGGCCAAAGGGTCTTCTGTTTGCAATCAACACTCCACACTCTAGCAGTACTTTTCTTTCTCACGAATTTGTTTAAACTTTGAAAGATTGGTTCCCAATCACAACGTTTTGTCACAAAATTCACGTTCACTATCAGTACGTTTAATACGCATCTCATTGGACTTGATTAAGGTTGCGTTTGTTTTAATATAATTATGTGGCAAGAAGCCAAAAAAGAAACTTGAAGCGTGTATTCGCTGAACTTACGCAACCCAACCAATCGATAACAAGATATCGCAGCAACTAACTTCCTGACTCCGGTTGCAGTGATGACGTCATGGCTACAAGTAAACATTTTTTTTAGTGGGGAAATTCCCCTGAGTGCACCTAATATCACTGCAGGAGATTCTGTACCTTTGGTGTTGCTTAACGTGTCCCTAGTCAGAGCCTTCTTTTCTGTCCAAGCTTCTAGCCTAAAACTTTTCTGATCGAATGACAAAAATGCAAAATATAAAATTTGGAACTTTGCCTCACCCAATCTGCTCAAATCTGAGTTTTCGAAAGTTTCGAAATCGGAGTTTTTGCAAAATGAACCATGGGTCTAAGATATTTTCTTTTTCATCAGTATCCTAACAAAAATAAATGAGGAAGTGCATTGTTGTGTACATAACTTTCTATTTATTCAGAAAATCTTAAATTCATATTTGTGACTTATTTAGAAAATCTTAATGCCTTATTTATGATTTATTTTTCCAACAAATGCGAGTTGATATTTGATTTTTTTTGTCAAACTAGGAAACCCTGTCTTTTAATATTTTCACGCTTTTTCCAAATTTTGATTGATTTTTACTGAACTAATACATAAAAAGCATAATATCAAAATAAATAAGAAAAAAAATATTTTATTAAATGGTAATAAGACTTTCATTGTTCTCCTTAAACATGTGATTGACTAACTTGAGCAATTGCTTATCTAATAAGTAATATTTCTCTTTGAGATATATTCTGAGATTATTCACAAAAATAAATCGCAGGAGTTGCACACGAGTGTGTAAAGAAAACATATAAAAATGAACACATTTTGAACAAATAAAAAACCTCAAAATACAAATAAGCGGCGATTTGCTGAACTATCATTGTCAAGCGAATAAACTTGAGAAAAAAGTATGAGGGCGATTCATCTCCGTGTATCGTTCTCAAACAAAAAAATAACATCGATAACAAACGTATAATTTGTGCAAGCTAGCATCGGATGCGGGGAGTATTGAACAAGGATTATCAAAAATTCACTTCCAATTGTAGGCAAAATCGAGCATTTAAAAGTTTGTACTTTGTAGGCTAATATACACATCGTACGTTGGGGTCGCGGAATGTCTATTCTTTGTTTTGGTAAAACGTAGCCACGGTGGCGTCTTCGTGCTGACACGTGATTAGGATTTTTCTAAATTTGTCCATAATGGCTAGAAGTTGAGATCGTCTCACATTCTCTAAGTACATGATCTCCTCTAGGTGATGGGAACCACGAAAGTACGGGCAAAGCCTGCAAACCAAAAAAGAACGACACCAATAAATAAACGTAAATAATGATTAGAAATTATTGTTTTACTTTACGTAAGCAATTAAAAATTTGGAAAATTTTGAAATAGCATAGATGATTTATTTTCTAACCTGCCTTGCAAAAATTAAAAGAACTGCGCAACGTTACCTTCCAAATAGTCGCAAATCGTCAACATTAGTTGCCGCATGAGTCTTCATGATTATCTCCTTCTCGGCCGGGCTCAGCTCATCCGGCAGATAATCTTGGAAATGTTTGGAGGTGCAGAGCTCGTCGGAGAGCAGCGATCCCCGAGTTTTAGTATTTATTGGACTAGTACTGAATTCATCACTTGTGACTGAAAATATAGAGAAAAGGCGATTATTGTTAAGTTACACATCCATAAGGAAAATCACAGGAACTACTGTACAAGATCTTCTTCGACTAAAGAGCATGCTACTTCTTCGAAAGAACTAAAATTTAGATGGGCGGAACATAAATATATGTGGCGTAGCGGTTAACGAGTCGTGCTGTTTCTATGATGCGGGTTCAATTCCCTATATAAACTTCTGGAATTTTTCGTGCGAGAAATTCGTAAGCGCGCAGTCCTTCGGAGTGGAAATAAAGCAGGCCCAAACCAAACCAAACCAAACCCTTACCTGTATGGTGTCAGATACACGTTAAAGATTCCCAATGTGCTAAGGTTATGCATTTTCAGGCTTTAAGACGATTACGTTGGTAAGAGCCCATAACAGTTTTTAAAAATGTGAAATAATTTCGAAGTAGTAGAAGATATTCGAATTAGGCTTTTTCGACAATAGGCAAAACACTTTGTCGCTTCGGATATTCAATTAATTATGTGATGTAGGAGAGATTACATCCGCTCTGGCCAAGATGTAGCGTGCTCGCTCGCCAACCATCGGATCAAGGTTCTATTCACGGTGTAGGCAATCGCTTGATTGGGTCGTGGTACTGCGAGGGGGAAGGCAATGGCAAACCACCTTCGTATTCTGTCAGGTGTCGGGGGATCGAGGGTCGGGGTCAGGAGACGATACGAAGGACTTAAAAACAAGATGAGGTTAATTTGAGATGAGGAAAGAAGTGTTTTAAGCTCACCCGAGTCAATGTCGGTGTATATTTTTCCGCGGTGACTGGCAATGCTGTCGATCATGAGCGACTTCGTCCTCTTGATCCGGGTGGTTGCGGCGGTACTACTTAGGTAGTGCTTGTCGTCGGGCGGCGGCACCAGGTACACGTAGGTGTGCAGCTGCATCAGCAGACGGTGCTGCAGCATCCAAACTATTATCTGGACTCGCTGCACCTGGAATTGGGCAAACCTAGATTATAAATTTGTAGCCGACCGTCCTGCAGGACTCATGCTTAACAGACAATCGGTTTTCTTCCCGGACTCGCAGACTTTCTCGAGAGCAAAGCGTAGTCGCCAGCTATTTTATTGGCTAAAACGTTATGGCTTTATGGATCTGTAATGTTTTCTTAAGATATGCCACGTAAAACAAAGAAAAAAATAAATAGGGGACACTTTGCAAGTTTCTTTTACGCTTGTCATTAACCAAAAGTGGCTAAAGGAATTCACAAAATTAAAATATTTTATTTTGTTGGTAATATATAATTACTTTTCCTAATTTTTCCTACATTTCAACGCTTTTTCCAGACTTTCCCTGACAAAAATTACATTCCCTGACTCGAGGTAAGCATGAACCCTGTCCTGTTTATTTAAAAAAATGCACTAAATTCGATAAAATATCACAAAATTTAACCTCTGAAAATCGAAAAGGTTAAACTAAGTAACATGTAGCAGATAGGTGAAATTGACATGAATGAATTTATTTTGCGAATTGTTCGACTAGCTAACCTTACACTAGACTCAGCGTGCTCTTGCACCTTTTTATTTAGGTTGGAGCCTATGGAATTCATAAAGGTACATAAGGTTCATAAAGGTTCATAAAAGTTCGGTACAAGCGTGATGTAAATTTCGCATAAAAATATTTTTTATTAGACCGAGATTGAAAATTATAGGGGTTCGTGCAAAATTACTGCGAATTAGTAACAATATCTAAATAAAAAATAAACAAACCTCATATTCCACGCCTAATGCTTTGGAAACCTTAAAAAAAGGTGCAACAATCTGAACTCGGTCATAAATATTGTACAATAGCCATACATCACAAAGTGAGCAAAGCAATTTCACCAACCTGTTGTTGAGTCATGTTCATTGGATTCTGATTCAGCGACGTCGGAAAAGAAAACTCAGCCATGGCGGCCAACAGTGACATGGAGCCGAAACGATCGGCAAATTGATCGACCAGGCCCGTGCTTCTGGAAGAGAATAAAGTCCGGCGGAATTAGACGCGAGTCAGATGGTTCAAAGTTCAGAAAAAAATAATTGGACGCGCTTCTTACGTTTGCGTCGAGGCATGAGGCGACAGAATATAAGTGTTGGTCTCGCAAAGTGGATAGATGATGGTGGCCTTTGCCCAGTACACCAAGTGCCTGACCAGAACGATCACCTGAAAGCAAAAATAATATCGGTCACAAATTACCATTTGAAACTACGAAATATATGCTGCATGCTCTTGAAGACCCCCGCCATTGGCCCCCCTAAAAAGGGCTGCTTGCGGGTATATATTGTAATTGTAAAAAAAGACAACGTTTGAGAATGGCAGATTTTAGTTAAACATTTTATTACAACCAACAATTTAAAAATCAAAATTTTAGTCATCCTGTAACATTTTGTTTCAGGGCAGAAAATAAAGAGGGTGCTGAGCGCGATTTTTTTTACAGGTACTCATAAATTAAAGCCTACTCTGAATATAGAAATTTAGAAAAATAAACATTTTAATTTTGCTCACAATTTTCTCCGAACCTTACCTGCTTTTAGACGATTTTCCCCTGACTTTTCGTACTTTTGGGCGATTTTTCCTGACTTTCAATAACCAAAATTAATTTTCCTAACTTTTTCAGATTGGTATGGACCCCGACGTGTTATCAAAGTTATATTGATGAACGAACACAATATATAGGGCACGATAAATAAAACTTACCTGGTGCAGAGGCAGGTCAACGTCGGACGCCAACTGCTGCAGACTACGCAGAGGGTTGATCATGTGAATGAGCCTAACCAACGTTGGCGACGAATCTCGAGCCAACGATTTCACTAATTCCTTCTCGTCGACCAGCAGCAAAACTCCATGATACGGACTGCATCGTGCCGGGTTAAAAAAGTTAGTTTTAATTGATCGTAGACATAATTACAATATAAGTGTACCGTACTGTAGCTGTACGCCAAAAAATTTCACTGACTTACCGTAGAGACTCGAAACAGGTTTGGAGCGCTTCGGGCTGCAACAACATCAAAATAAAAATTCATCTCCAAAATTTCCTCACAGTTTCACTTTAGAGTGAAATAAATAGATTAATTCAAACAGACAGAGGCATGTCTCACCCATCAATTTCGTATTGCAAAATTATCGAGCAAAATTACCGAGATCAAAAAATAATCACCTCAATCACAAGGCTCTTGTTATGTACACTGTGAACCCACTGCGGCAAGCAGAAGCTGACTTCGACCCAGTTATTGATAAAGATATGTACAGTTCCGGTGCTACATAAGCTGGAGATAATTAAAAAGACGAATAAATTTCCATGTGTTGTTAAAAGCCAACTGGACGTCGATGTATTATTTTACAAACTGTCCGAATCATCATGTCATATGCCATACCTGTCATAAACGGCCTTCAGTTCCCGGGCCAGCTGACATTTTGGCAAAATTAGTTGAAACGGGGACGAGCTTTTTCCTAAAAGGAAACAATCACGATAAATAAGAAATTCATGCTTGAAAGCAATTGTATCTCCACGAACACCGCGCAATGATTAAGTGTTGGTTTGGATTTCTGTAACTCTTAAATCGGGCAGAATACACAGTAAGACTGCAAATTAAGATTTAGCACTCACTTTCTGGGTGATTCACCACTTCGTCGTGCGCGGCCAGCATGATCTTGGCCTCCTTGCTCAAGTAACCCCATCGACGCTCCTCGTGCCTCAGGGCGGCACCTAATCGCTTACTCAAGTCGTGGTAACAATTTACCACTGAGTGGCTGACCGTGGCCTAGAAATATTAAAAAACACAGGGTCACTCTACATACTAAACTAATTAAGCGATAATGACAACTTGCTATTTGTCAGTGGATCACTAGATTTCAGTCAAAATGCTTAAAAATAAAATTCAGTACTTCAATGGAAAGTTAAACTATTATTTTATCTTTATTAGCCAATATTAAATGTGAAAGAACATGACAAAAAACGTCCCGCTAGCTCAGTGGGTATGACAACGTACTGCTGAGTAGGTGATCCCGGGTTCGATTCCTGGCGCAGGCTCTCGCTTATTCGCTGTTCCCTCATGCCCAATGACAAAATGCAATCACCAAATCATGCCGTTTTTTTGTTTTTGTTTTTTTTCCTATTGCTTTATGCAATCACGACAATTTTTGTCTTTAAAGAGCTGAGAGCTACCCTGGAGCTTCGCCTTGGCATTACAACGTGTACCAGCAACCAACATGATAAATGGTCTCACCCGCAAGGCGAAGACAACGTTGAATAGAATGAGGCTGGATGATGGCCATTTGGGTGGCACCTGATTTGGGCCCGTCAGCAGGGTAGGGTGACCAACAAACCGAACGTCGTTCACTTTCAATTCCAACTTGTTACCACACAGCTGCGTTTTGACGGCAAACAGATTGGACAGGACTTTGTCGGGAAAACCAAACAGCTGGCCATTGTCGATATTGGAAAGTGCTGTCGATCTGATGAAAGAAATAAAATAAAAAATCAATGCGTTTATTAAAATGTGACTCTTGTCAAGCGTCCAGACTTCAAAGAATGATAATATCAATGGACTGACAGTAAAAAAAAATCGACTTTTTATTTTCAACATTTCACAACGCATTCGATTTTTTTGTTCAATTTTTAGTTTAGGCCTGATGGGCCTGTATGTTCCTTTGAACTTTCGACTCTAGTTTACTCGCCTAGCAACGTTGGTTTCCTCCTTGTTGGGCAGAGCGTATGGATTGTGTCGCTTGCCTAAAACGAGAATAACAGTTTGACAAGGTGAACGTCAACAAAATCAGTAACAGAAAAGTTGCATTGGAAATTATATTCAACAGACATAAACAGGGTGCCCTAGACGTAATAAAAACACAAGTTCACATTCTTGAGCGTCGATTACATTCGAAATTTCATGGGTGCGACAAGCATTTTGTTTAGTACTGGCGTATCCGAATACATGAAAACTGCGTTCAGTGTTTCGTGTCAGAATGCACCCGAATCTCGATTGCCATTCAAAACTTACCCACAGGAAATTCGTCGGGGCCAGTGTCCAAAATCTCAAACGGAAAACGAAACAGCAGATTGTCTCCTTTGCTACCGTTCTGTACTAAAATTATGCCCAGTGGACTAGTTTCACACATTTTCTGATTGAAGAGGGTTTCACTTTCTTGTAGCTGCTGCTAGGGCGTTTCATTACAAAAGCTGCAAACGAGACTGCAAAAAAAATGCAAAACTGATCGCCATGCCCACTACGTACTAGAGGAACCCTAGTAGGCATGGACTATGCTAGTAGGTAGCGGTAGCGTTGCGCGCGAGGATTCAGCGGTTGAAGGTTTTCAGGATAAAGCGCGTAGATCATTCGTGAAAATCCGCTAGATGGCGAGGCTCTCGTATCGCGTTCCATGTTTTCAATTATTTTAGTAAAGAAAACGTGTACGTTTTAACGCACCCATTCTCAAAGACCTTTAAATAAATTAGAAAATGTAACATTCTCGGTTGTGGCACCGTTAATCATTTAAAATACTCCCAAAACGGGGCATACTCAGTCTGAAACACTAATTTTTAACGCACCCGTCACCGAATCAAATGAATCCGAGATTTCTGGTACAAATGTGGTCACGGGCTGCAGCTGATTGAAGTCCGAGCTGTTCTTGGTGAATTTGCCTTAAAAAATCGATAAAAATGATGATTTGGAAATAGGTAATGTTCTGGCAGTATTATAATTTCTTTCCTTATCAAAGTGTAAACACAAATCCGAGAATCATGTGAAATGACGACCTCCATAAACACGAGAAAATGTTTTGACATGTAGGTCACTGCAGTGGAGGGAAGGACAACGTTCGATCTTCAAATAACCAAACTGATTCTAAGTGATTAAAGTTATGTAAATAGGTGAGTGTATTACGATCACTGTTGCTCCCTAGCTTCAAAAATTATTTTATTACTAAAAAATTATCAAAAGTCTTGCATTGTCACAACAATTTTTAAATGTTTCCTGCAAACGCAGAAAAGTTGATCGGGGGTGTAGTCTTATTACCACACACTGTGCTACTGAGTTTACTTCTCGAATCTCGAGCCACAATTATCGATTTTTCGGTCATTGATTACAGAACGGATTTCGGCGTAATATACATTGCTGGACGAAACATAAAAAGGCATAGGCATTCGATCGACCAGTCTAAATTCTCATTATAAATCTTTTCAATGGTTTGGGCGCCAAAACATCCAAATTTGCCCGCGAAAACATCCATATTGGCGCGCTATAGCTATACGATGCATACTATAAGCCTACTTCCAATAAAGTTTTCATATATAACCCTGCCACAAAATTTGCAATTTTGAGGCTCTAAACTTGTGTAAATCATTTTATTTATGTTTTAATCAATTGCAGGTTCCTAAGTGGTCGTCCAAAAATGTTGCACCTATACCGAATCGCGGTGTCCAAGTCCAGATACAGCGGACCTCTGGTTGCAGCGGCACTGAGAGCGACACCGTTAGCAAAGCACTCTAGCAAATATGATACCTGCCATCAGTTGCAGCGAAGATTCTTCAAGGACAAAGGCTTTGGCCACCAACGACCTGAACCGGAGTCGGCTCTAACCAAGTTCCATACTCTGCTCGTTACTTCGTTGTTGGTGTTAGCCGTTCTCGATTACAAACGGTTGAGTCATCTTTCTTGCCAATCGCGTGATGCGTTTTAATTATCTAACAAAATACGTTGTGTTACTAGAATTTGCTTCTGGTATTGCGGTAAACGTGTTCTTGTTTTGTTTTCAAGCGTTCCGTCCGAAACTGTTTTCGATTGCAGGATTGGCGGCTGGATGGAAAATTGCGGAATCTGCCAACGCGTGATCAACTTTTTCAAGGTGGATGCGGCCAGTGTCATCGGCAAGGTGGAAGACAAGAGTGCGTCGAGCGAGTCGGCAGCTAGCCTGGAGGACGAGAAGAAAACCGAGGAGAAGAAAAAGAAGAAGAAGAAAGAGAAAGTTGGATTTCGAGAGAGAAAGGTGCGAAATTTATTTAGCTTTTTCGAATTACCGAGTTCGTTTATTTTATTTAGGGAATAGAATATGTCCTTTGACCCATATTCGTTCCAGACCTTTGTTGTAAAAATTTAACCGTTGAAATTTCCATGATGCAGATAATAGAATACGAAAATCGAATTCGGACGTATTCCACGCCAGACAAGGTCTTCCGCTATTTCGCCACGCTTCGAGTGTACGACGAGAGGGGCGAGTCGGAGATTTTCATGACCCCCGAAGACTTCCTGAGGTCAATTACACCCGGCGTGAAACAGCCCGAAGGTCAGTGTAGCCAAAAATTAAACTTATGCTATTTGTCTTTAAATATTTTTTCAAGTGTTCCTCCGTGGTTATTCGTTTATTAAAAAAAAAACATTGAGCTTAGTTACCAAGATTTTCATGCGTCTAATTCAGCGCATCCATTTTGCATATTCTTTTGGAGCGTGCAAATAAATTAAATATTCTAATAAATATTTAAATATTTCTTCCCATTTTTTGCTCCGTTGCGGTGCTACGCAGTATATACAACTTTGCAATATTTTTTTTTGCAGGTCTTGGGCTGGACCAGTTCAAACGCTTTGATCCTAAAGTAAGCACATTTAAAAGCCAAGTTTGAATAATTCGAGATGCATAATACCATTTCTCACTGTACAACATGCACTTAATCAACTACAACGCATCCTAATACATGTACATGTACAATACCTGTGTGTCCAAACGAAACAAGGGGAGGTCTAGGTTTTTTCAGAGCATGAACGCCAGTTCTGCTATCAAATGTGTCGTCGTTGTGTCTCGATATTTCGAAAAACGGTGTTGCTTCAGTCTATTGCCATTACTGTCATTCAAGTAATAAATATTATATATGCTTTTCTCTGTGGCAGTGCCCCCCTTCCCCCAACTTCTCTGCTACTGTGCAAAAAGCATATCTTTAAAGATTTCTAACTCTGTCCTTTTTCTATTGCAGAGTACGATAATGGTAAATAATTTTGACAATTCTAAGCTGAAAACTCATTTTTTTCCCCGCTATTTTTCTTACTGCTACTCTTACTATTTTTTGCATGAGCTTCGATTCTATTTGAAACGTTTTTTTCCCCTCAACTACCGTTTTTTACTCATTCTCGTTGCTTTGCTTCTACAGCGCTCTCGTAATCCTTTGTACTGTATTCTGCTTCAGTCTGTTACTCTATTTTTCTACTCCTACTCGCTTCTGTGCAGATATGAAAAACTAAAGGCTTGACATTTTATCACAAAAATCTGGCAAAGTAGTTCGAGTAAATCTCTAGTAACATAGCGTCAGCATTAGCTTTTGCCTAATACGAATAGTTATTGGATTGTTTCTCAAACCTTAAATGTTTGTAAACTAACCCATACTTTTCTGTACATGTGACGCAAACACTAATTACAAAAATAGCTTCCGCCTTGGCTTCTCATAAAGTAATTTATATATCACCTTTCCATCGTACATGGGTAGGATTTGGTTCAGCTAGTTGGGTAACTCATTTGTCCTTTTTATCTGCTTCTTAGTTTTCATCACTTTCTTATTACGATCACTCTCGTTTACTTTTTTTACATTACATTACATTCGTTTCTAATCCACTTAGTCACTTTACGGGACAAAGAACGTTAGTCATACAACATGGTCGTGTTTGCTTGTCGTTATTTTACAATCAGACAGATGGCATGTCGGTTCAGACAAGCTTGGATCACGACAGCATTTTCTATACACTTGGAAGCAGAGGGCTCATCTCGTTTTCCGATTACATCTTTCTCCTTACGGTCTTGTCCAGTAAGTCATTGCTATATTGCAACAAAAAAAACCTCGATTGTTTCTAGCTTGATTCTTTTTTTTTTTATAAAATATTATTTAATTGCGTTTGAACAAATTCTTGTTTTTTTGCTATTGCTGTCTAGCCTCCAGAAGGCACTTCGAGATTGCGTTTCAGATGTTCGACTTGAATGGCGACGGAGACGTCGACCACGAAGAATTTGAGCAGGTGCATGCATAATAGATTGAAAAACAGATTTTAATAGTCAGTACGCCCGAAAGTAATACTGTAGTGCATTAAGTATGCCGGTAACACACCATTTTCGGTCTATGCAAACAGGTTCAGACGCTTCTGCGAAGCCAGACCAGCGTGGGCAATCGTCACCGCGACCACATCAATACCGGAAGCATTTTCATGGGCGTCAACAGCGCTCTGAGCATGTACTTTTTCGGAGGAAATCTGGAACTCAAGTTGACGATTGAGAAGTTTCTGGAATTTCAGCAACAGTTGCAAAGCGAAATTCTGGGTCTTGAGGTAAGATTACGATCGTATTATTTTTTGTAAACGTTTCTTGAACGCTGTAAAAAAAAATTCAATTTAGCGATTATTAAATTAAACGTTTCTTGAATACTGTAAAAATAATTGCGAATCGCTCGATTTTATTGTTCTAGTTTTTGAGAAAGGGTCCTGACGATACTGGCAAAATTAGCGAGGCTGATTTTGCTGAATTACTTTTGGCCTACGCCGGTTTGAGCCCTAAAAGGAAGGCCAAGATGTTGAAGAGAGTAAAGAAAGCTTTCAAGGAATCGCCCCAAGTCAGATTTTCTTTTTCTTTTTAATAAACTTTGATCAACCATACGTACACTCATTTCAGATACACTATTCGCTAAAGTACTGACATGCATCATGTACATGTAATTTACAGGGCGTCACAAAAATGGATTATTTGAAGTTTTTCCACTTTCTAAATAACATCAACGATGTCGACACTGCCTTGACATTCTACCATATTGCTGGCGCCTCTATTGATCCAGGTAGATATATCTTACCTAAAAAACGTGCGTCATCCAGTGTACCCTAATGGAAGAAGGGTAAAATGACATGGACTTGTTTTTTTACGTTTAGCTACGCTGAAACACGTTGCCAAGACTGTTGCCAACGTGGAGTTGGACGACCACGTCTTGAACGTTGTCTTCACTCTGTTCGACGACAACAGTAAGACCAATATTCCGAAATTCAGTTCGTTAATTCTGAAGTGTTCTGTTACACGGTCAATGAATTCTGAAGATATTCAGTTCACAAATGGGGAACTGCACCGAAGTGTTTAATCGTGATTTACAACGTTTCGAACCGTTTCAGTGGACGGACAATTGAGCAACAAGGAGTTTGTGGCTGTCATGAAGAATCGATTGCTGAGAGGCTTGGAAAAGCCCAAGGACACTGGATTCATCAAAATGATGGAGTCTGTTATCAAATGTGCTAAAGAAAAGAAACCAGTTTTGCTTGATATTTAAAATAGCTTTTTATGAAGAAAATGAAAGAACATTACCTTTAATTATAAATTTAACTTATCAACTCGCAGAAACAGTTTCCAGAAATACTTCAAAATATAGGCTTTTTCCTACAGTCAATCACAATTTTAAAATCGACAGGTGAATCATTAAAAAAACTTTCTTACGCGATCTCGTTACACAATTTGATATTGCTTGAAAACCTGTTATGTTGTAGGTAGGATAAATTACTGTAGGTAATTTATGAATCAGCAGTAGGCCATTTGCAGATTTAATATTTGCATAGTTAGATTTTTTGATAAATTAAACTTGGATGAAATCTAATACGCATAGTGCAGATTTTTGTGTAAATAAAATAAAGTGTATTAAAAAATATAAAGAAAAAATGTGTTACTGTGTGCATTACTAAATTACCAAAAAAAAACACGATAACTTAAAATTCTAAAAAAATAAATGCTACTCATAAGTATCTTAATAAAAATTGAAATACTTTTTATTCTCATACGTACGATATATTCAAAAATGAATCAACTTTTTTAAATATATGAATTGAAACAAGTCTTAAATAAAATTAATTCTCATGATTAAATTATGAGTTCTAAATAAATTTAAATGATGCATATAATTGTGTAAAAATAAATTATAATCATTATTTTTTGTCTGAGTAAAAAGTGGCCATCTATAGATACTCAAATATTTTTATCTATCTTGGTTGAAAAATAGAAACTGGTTAATCCAGGCACAGAATAATTTAATTTCATATTGTTTCTCACAGATACGTTTTTGTTAAATTTGAAATACGCACAACGTATCCGTATCTCTTGTAACACAAGATCGTGAAATCGAAATTGAAAACTGCCATGAAATGTTATTCGATTAACAATTCGGAAAAATATATATTTTTAAATTACCGTAGTGCCCAGTGAGGATTACAAGATTACTGAACCCTCGTGTCTCTATGGAGATATGTGAGGGGCAGGGAAGGGGATTGGCAGCTGGAAAAGCCAGGCAGCAGGATCCACCCCTAAGCTCTGGACTCACCGATGGAAGTTCAGGGGTGTACCACAGGATTGAATAGATGAAAGCCTGCGCCGGGAATCGAACCCAGGACCACCCGCTCGGTAGAATGTGACCATACTAATTTTGTAATACTAAAAAATGTGATCATATTAATTTAACAATGCCGCATCCTCATAAAAATTTTCTGTGTACGTTATTTCCGATATTTTAATATTCTATTTTCCGTTTAACATTTTCTTATACCATTTTTCTCCGAATCGGACAGTAAACAAAAATACGAATTAAATAAAATAATTGCTTTCTTTCATAATCACTTAATGTTGACTGTGTCACGGCTTATAAGCAAATTACTGACTTACCATCCAACATGTGTAGCGGCACTAATTTGAACAAACATGTGAGATAACTCTTAAATAAAAGACAGCTACTATATTGTACTTTAATTAATTAGACATTCATTTATTGTCTATCCAAATATAATAAATGTAATACAAATCTCGTGTGCAAAATGGACGGAAATTGTCAGTCCTTTTGTAAGCCAATTCGTGATGCAAGCGGCGTACGAGATAAATACGAATTCACACGAACACATGACCGCTAAGGAAACATGCCGAATCTAACGTCCTTTAAAAAATAACTAGTTTCTGGCTATTTCATAAGAAATTTATTTGTTCACCATCAACATTTGTGAAAATCAAAACATAATTTAATAAAGGCATTCACAACAAGTAGTTAGTTTTCGGAACTAAATGAGGATAAATAAACGTATTCCAATGGGTTTTAAAAGTAAAAGGCATAAATGACAAGATTATTTAGTCAATAAAATATACAGCAGCAATAACATTAATTTATAGTCGCTGGAGTTACATCTAAAAGGTTTGAATAAGAACAAATCTTGTATGGCACAAGCAACAATATTTTCTTTTCTATTCCAGTTTAACTAGATAATTCATTTCAAATACAGGTGAACCGTCGTTTAACGATTGTATTGCAATTGACATATATCATGCCACACTCCATAAGGTTGAACTAGAAGATACTATATATGTTGTCCAAACATCCAACGAATAATAAACTGGCTAGTAAATAATATTTTGCATATTATATATGATATCAACACTAATTCTTTGGTAAACTTATCTATATTTTCTTGTGCCGATCACTTACATGTAATTGAGCTGAATGTCAGATACACTAACAGTGCATATACATATTTATAAAACTGGACTAGTAACTGACAAGACAACATTTCATTGCACGGTCAAATTTATATTGTGCGACTCGTCGTAGCCCAGTCGGTATTGCGACCGGCTGTGGTGCGGCAGTCCCTGACTCGGTTACCGGCGCGAGCTCTCTTTTATTTGATCCTTGGGTACTGGTGAAAATGTGCTTCTCATAGACTAAAGCAATACGAGGGTTAAAGAATATTCTGTTTTGATATTAGATACAGTGATCGGCAAAAAACTCCCAAGTTTCGGTGTCTTGATTAATACATGCTTTAAACTAGAGAGATAAGAGGTCAATCACTCTACAAGCATATACTATGTAAATATACAGTATGTATTTTGCACCAATGAAAGGCACATATGTTTAACAGCCAATATAATGAAATTTTGGGTATGTTGTCAAATCCAGGCAGCAAATATATATAGAACAAATAAAATAGTGGCTTGTATAGGTTAGGGTATATGATCTATAAATAGTTTCACGTAAGCAAAAAACAGTGCACATTGTAAGGACCCTTTCAAAAATAGTGGGAATTTTATTTTTATACCACTGTTAGGCACATATCCATCAATAAGGGAACTTTGATTATTTCAATCATAAGGCAAAATTTCCTGTGAAAAATACGGTCATCTTTGCTTAGTCGCCCCCAGCACGAATACTGCACGCAAATCATTTAGACACCATTTAAATAAATTCATGATTACTTGTACAAACCACGCTCCGGTGGCTCTGTTCTTGCAACAAGTCAAAGACTTGTGTGTGCGCACGTACAACCGTAACTGATCTGCATCGGCAATGCCTCAAATTAATTATTTGGCAAATCGAAAAAATCCTTGCTTAGAACAAATTACAACGCACTTGATTTTATGGTGAATTAACTGCGTATAAAATAGTTAAACAAAAAAAGCTTAGTAATTGCTACTTTCACGTCTTTATGCCTTGTCTCTAACATGTCTACGCGTGCGAACTCAACATTGCTTAACTTCCTAACCAAACATCCAATCTATCAAATATTCGCAATCACACGAAAAAATATTAAACTAAAATAATATTACTCGATTAATGCAACAGAAAAATTTCACGCTGGAATGCCAAGGGAGAAACAAATGGTAGGTTTCTTGATCCACCAATAAAAGGAAATGGGCGTTGAGGAATGAATGCGCATGAAAACTCAAAAAAGCCATTTTTAGCTAACTGAGAGTAAAATGCACATCTCACTGTCGTTACAAATAGAATAATTTCGGAAAAGCTGTCAAGGGCAACCTCCAACAAACAAATTAAATTAAAAAAGAAAGAAGATAAATTCTAAAACATACTCGTATAAATGCAAAAACTATTTTGTTGATTAGACAGTTTTATTAATTCTAATTTACGTTTTATGAAAACTTCTAATCCACTGATTCGCGACCACGCCTTTTCTCTTGACGCTTAATTCGGAAAAATCCTGCCTTATCGACATTGACAACTCTTCAACAATACACAACTGAACACAAGTGTATAGGTTACCTTCAAAAGACGACGCTCCTTCAAATAAAACAGTTCCAAGACTTCTCCGTGAACACAAATGCTGGAAACTAAAGAGAATCAAGCGTGCTCCTCAAAGTCCATTTTGGTACCCCCTAGTGGCGCCCCCTATTATCGCCTTGACTGTTTCGTCCACATTGTCGATCTGGTCCCAGCCGTTCTCCTCCATGACGCTATCCTTGATGCAGAAGGTGAGCAATTCGAACACGTTCTTGCGCAGGCACTGCAACGGCGAAATAATGTTAAGGCGCTCGCGGGAAGGCTGCAAGTCGCACCGCTCCAGAATATCGATGAGCAGGTCGCCCACACTGCGCTTGGGCCAGCCCAGGGACCGCAGCACTTTTTCGTCGGCCGCCAGCTTATCCAACAGGACGTTGACATCGTCGCCCAGCTCCTTCAGCAGACCTGCCTCGTTCTCCTGCTCCTCGCGCTTGAGCGCCGTCACCAGCTCGTCGAAGGCGTACTCGGCGCGATCGAACGGCTTGGCCGAGCCCGACTGGTCGCCAGCATCACCGCTCGGCTTGTGGTTGAGAGTCTTACGGGCATTGCCCTTTGCCAGCTGCTGCCTGGTATGCTTGACGTAGTGGAAGTGGAGCCCGGTGGCGTTGTAGAAGACCTTCCCGCAGAAACGGCAGATGTGGGGGTTGGTGATCGAAACCTTGCCGCTGCTCAGATCCTGCTTGAGCAACATGGCCACTTGCCGACTGAGGGACATCTTCTCGCCGCCGCTCGCTTCCTGCTTCGCCTTATTCTGGACGGACGACGGAGACGAAGTGGACAGCGGCTGTTTCTTGGTCGCTTGCCGCTTGGGCAGTCCATCTAGTTTCCTGGCCTTGGAGACTACACCAACGCCCGAGATGGTGACCGGTCCCGGCGACCAGTCACCGTCAGAACCGCCGGTGGTCTCCTCGGAATGCTGCAACGAGCCGTCGGTGTCGTTCAGTTTGTCAGCCGGCTTTTTTCGGCGGGTGTACTTGCGAACCTTGATTATGCTGTTCTGGTTAGGTGGTGGCGACGGATCGCTGTTGACCGGTTCATCCGCGGTCTCCGTGGCCACCTTACCGCCGTCCATCATCTCCACCGGCGGCGTCACTTCCTTCAGTTTACGGTTAAACTGACGGACAGTGCCGGTGAAGAATCCCAGGTCGTGCTTCTTGGTCCGCACGCGAAGTCGCTTACCGACCGTCTCACGGAGAGGCACTACCACCACCGGCCGACCCTTCAGTTTCATTCTCGGGATCTTTAACTTGACGGGCTGGTCCGTCGGTTGACTCTGCTGGACTGCGGCGGTGCGGGCTTCCTTCGAGATGGTACCGCCGGCCTTCTCGTACAGCTCGAACACCCGCGTCAGGTCCTTGTGCGCGCGGACGTGGAGGATCATGTGACCGACGTGATTCTTGACGCAGTCACAGATGGGGCACTGGTACTGATTGTCCCCCACTTTGAGCGCGTGGTGGAGCAGCGAGCTGTCCAGAGACTTAAGTCGATTCTTGTTGGGCTGCGGCGGCCTCTTGCCGCCGTGTCGTTTGCCTGGTTTCGGCGTGATGGTGGTGGTGGTGGTATCGATGACCAGATCGGATGTCGGACTGTTGTTGATTGACGCGGCGGATTCGGGATCGGCCGGATCGATGGGAGGCGGGGTAGCGGATTCCGGATTGTTAACCGCGACCGCCGACGAAACAGTTTCGTCATCATTGCTGGATGGCAATTCAGGATCGTCAGTTGTGATGTCAGCACTGGCGACGTCGGTGTTGGTGGGTTCGTCGTCTATTCGTGGAATCTTCCGGGGACGTCCAGCGGGCCTGCCGACTTTTCTCTTGGGCCGGACGGTCGGAACGACTGTCATCGGCGGCGGCCGCATGGCGCTCCGACGGCGGCTGCGATCCAGTAGCGGCGCGACCGAGGCAACGTCGGTGGATTTGGCGTTTCTCCTCGCTTTTGGTTTGGCGGGAGGCACGCCGTTTTCCGCCGACAGGGCGATCGGTTCCACAACGACGACGCTCGAGACTGCCGCCGCGGGTTCCTCGGCGGTAACTGGAGGCGAGGACGGTCGCTGTGGCAATGGCGATGGCTGGGAAACATCGTCGACAGGTGGGCTAACGTCGGTCGTCTCGGGAGATTCCGTCGGCTCGGTGCTGCCGACTTGGGGATCGGCGGTCACGTTGGTGTCGCTGGTGTCCAATACTGTTTCTTCCATGGCTCGAAGCTTCGAATGTGCAACTGGAGTTCTGTTGAAGGAATATTTAGAGTTAAGATACATTTGTCACCGGGCAATTATTAAGGTCATGTCCATTTTGAGAGGGAATATGTGAAGGGAAGGAAGGAATTTTGGGTAGGGCAGAATAGAGAAGAGAGTTTGTTAAAGGTATTGGTGCTGATTTGTGAAGGTTGGCCATCAGCCAAGCGGGAAAGTTAGCGGGAAGCAAGTTTGCGGGATTTTAAGGAGAAGGAGGGGCCTGCAGGGCTTCATTCACAGTTGTGATAAAATACAAACTCACGTGTCGTTGGATGAAATAAAATGTCTGAAGCCAATTGAACATCAGACAAAAAAGCACAACTTTTCATTTCAATAGATAACTTTTTAATATAAATTAATTTAGTAATACTAGAACTACTACTATTAACAACTGAAATGGCGGGCTGGTTGGGTGGCGTTGGAATTAAACAACTACAACAACCCTTCCCACATATTGCCATTATGCTACGGCGCGACAATTATCCCATCTAAATCTAAAAACTAGGCCACTGGCCAAACAGTCGACTTTTCAATGTAAAAATACATTTGCGCTTCTCGATAGCACGTGTCTACCCTTGCGACTCTTCGCCTACGAAAGGCTGTTTGCCAATCGAGGCCATGACAGTCAGGTGAAATTCAAAATGTTGATCTTTATTTAATTTGAATGTAATCTAGAATTATGATAAGAATGAAAAAACACGATTCTATCCGGCACTTTCCTAAATTGATTTATTTGACCGCAATGAACTTAATCGAACTAGTTTGTCCGTACACCGAACCCAAGATTAGTATACAGATAGGTTGGTCCTTCAGGGGGTAGCGTGTTTATTGGCTAAAAATCGTGTGACGTCAGTGACGTCACCTGGCGACCCAGCAGCGGCAAGCACTCTTGGGAGGTTGCTTGTTGAGGTATGAGATTTGATATATATGTTTCATTTTTTTAAACTAGTTTCTTCTGATATATGAACATTTTTGGCTTTTTCTCGAAATATTTTTTTTTTTCGTTTTCTCACGGGTTCGAAGTCGGGCCTTCGGGCATGGAAGAAATTAGTCTCATTCATTTTTTGAAGCGCATGTCTGATTATTTCGAATTTAAGCTGCTTGTTTATACTAATACAGTGACAGATATATTTGATTTACTAATGACATCAGTAAATCAAATATATAATTCTCAAGTTATGTAGTGCCCAGCTGGAATTGTCAATCTCGTTTGTCTACATCGTTTTGGTTAGGTGGTTTACTCTATGTGCGTCTCATGATTTATTTTGTCTGTGCTCATAAACTTTCGATTGCATACACTTTCTTGAATTATTTCAGATGACTGGCGGACTGGACTGGTCGGTAGGTCGTGAATTCCCGACTGGGGTCCCTGAACTTTTTACATAGGGCCAATTGGAATGTGCCCCCTTAGCTCCTGACTGGCCCCTATCATTAATAATACAGAATAATCAGATGTAATACACAATATTAATTATAATTATAAACAAGACAATTCATGACAAACATTCATTTGCTGAGAGACTTGTAGGCGTTATTTTAGTCGTGAAAGAATCGATTAAAATAAGAAATGTCTACCCCTGTAATTCGTTACACACATATACAACTGGAAAGTACTGTACCCCCTTTATCAATGGTTGAAACACAATTCAAATGTTTTCAAATTGTAACTGACAATTTATTTCAGGTAAACAAAATATTGGCTACTCAATCCACCAATTAGTTACCCTTACGTAACGGAAAAATAATTATTCACAATCAGTTATCCAAACAGCATTGCATCAAACAAAAGAATAATAGTCATGAACGTAGTTTGTCTCTCTTTTTTGCGTATGTCTCGTCTCCTTGTCGGACAAAGGAAATCAAAATGGCTGGCCTAGCGCAACGCGCGTGCAAGAACAATGTATCTCACTATTGAAGGAAAGTTTCGATCGGTGATACAGTTTTACCGTGCACGGGGTTGTGTAGTTCGTTGTGGTCGACCTTTGCTGACTCCCTATTTCCCGGCCTAGGTAGCGAGCCTTACCGGGGTCGTAGGAGGGGT
>JAUJYS010000055.1:0-36022 GCA_033995665.1 Melogona broelemanni | reverse complement strand
CCTGCGCCGGGAATCGAACCCGGGACCGTTGGTTTCGTAGCATGTCCCCATACCCACTGAGCCATCGGTTCGTACTACATCAATTACATCAATTCGCGACCACAACCACAGAAAAACAGCAACTTTTTTAATGTTAAACTTTTGATACAATTATTGTAAAATAAACGTAGTACATTTGTCGAACATTATCGTAGATTATGGCGTTTCGTTCATAATGTTCAGTTGATTACTTGCTGAAATGACGTATTGATGTGATATGTGTCCATGACCAACCAATCGGCGTCGCCGCTCCTGGGCATCGTGGGGATTTAAGCAATTGCAATAACTTTTTATGATTAAAGTACAAAAAAGTGAAGTGAATATGAATTATGAATTATTCAAGACTTTGACAATTAGTTAATTTTGACAAGATTATGCCATTTTTTCCCCATTTTGTTTGACTCAGCAAAGGCGTCCAATTGTAAAACAAATTGCGTTTGCGGAACATTCTAGCTTCACTGTTCGATGATGCTGTGGTGGTGGGAAATAAATTGCGATTTTCGTTGTACGTCTGGCTAGTTTGAAGTGGCAGCGGTCGATGTTTGTGGTTACAATTAGACAAATGATTTATGAAGCGAGGTCCTAATGACGAGACTTTTGCATTATTGATACTGTGATTGAATGGCGCGAATTTGTTGGCTCTTGTTAGCGGCGAGAACTGGCGATAATGGGGGAAACTTTCTGTGAGAGTGGAAAACTTTATCAAGCTTTGTAAACTCTAAACCAACGTTTAATGTTGATTCAAACATTTTCTTTTTCTGATTGGTGTACGTTTAAATACTGACCACCACGTTAGCGAATTACCGGTGTGCAAACTAACTATAATTTACTTGCAAGCATATTTTAAAGGAGATAAAGTTTAAAATGTTGGGAGAGCTGTGTTACAAACTAAACGCATGCAACATGCATTTAAATATGTTTTTCGTTGCCATTTATCTCTTAACGATTTCATTTACATTTTGTATGACTTTTGTTGAGAAACAGACTTGTGTGAAACTTCCCTGTACGAGTTTCGGCTCTCTTTTATTCGATACCCGGGTACTGGTGAAAATTTCCTGGCATATTGTGCTGAAGTTAGGAGTACTTCATTTCTTGTAGTTTAGCTATATAATTTTTTTTAATTATATTCCTATTAGAAATTGGATGTATGATTGCTCTTTATATATGCAACTAACATTACTCTTTCAATACACGCACTTCAATAATAGATTTTTGTTCTGTAAGATAACATAAAAAAACATTTTCTACACTCTGTCGTAAACCCATGTTCTGATCTTCTAGTTCGTTCAATTGTGTTGTTTGCGATTTAATTTTTTATTGGTTCTCCTGCGTGTGTGTTTTTTATCTGGATTGGTGCTGATGTAATTTTCTTGTTCAGCACCCACTATTCCCGCAAAGTGGTTTGGTCCGCGCGCGCGCGCCCCCGCGGTGACGCTGACAAAGCGAAAAATAAATTAACTCCCGCGCTTTCCAATAGTTTCGAGTGACCGTGTACACATGCACAGGACGACTGGCTCTCGAAATTCGTGGCGAGAGAGAGACCAACTGCTGGGAGGGCGATGGGCGACGGGGGCGCGAACGCCACATCAGTTTGGGTGTCGGAAGAAAATCGATAGGCGGGCCGAGCGTGGCGCATCTATCAGACAATGTCAATCGATCTCTGTAATTGTGCCGCGGACACCTTTTTTATTTATGGCGCGGGGACAAAAACGATTAACCCGTCTAACTATCGCCGACAGTGGGATAGATCATTAATTGTGGTACCTTCAAATATTCCTCATTTAAAAAAAAATCCAACTCAAAGTCAAGTTGCATCCGCCATCCGACTGATATGACTAGAATCAGCAATCGTATAATGTTCATGTGGGTGTAAAGAAAGTTATTTGGTTGGCTCTATGATTTAGTGACGTTCGGCGTGGTGCCTACTTTAATAGAGTAGTCAATGAAGATGCCCTAGCTTTTAGAGCAAATTCGTTTTGCTCAGTTGCGTTGTATTTGTGATTTTAATAAATACTTTGCTACCTACGCATCGAAAGTACTGTTATTGATATTCATGCATGTTTGGTATTTTCAGTAGTTTGTTCAATTTTTACGAGATATGTTTTAAGATATTATTCAAGACGTTTTTCGAGATATTTTTCAAGGTGTTGATGAAGTCGTTAATGACAATGATTTCAAGAGAATACTGAGAACTTTATTCAATTCCTGAAAGTGTAAATAACAGTGTAAATAAGTATTTACCGTTCCAACAATCACTGTAACCGAAATGTAAAATGTACCTTTGTTATAACATTTTTTGTCTTTTTTAATTACAGGTAAGCACCACTTTCCCAAAACAAAATTTGGTTGTCGTAATTGTACGTTAGTGAGACTTGTCTGGTAAGTGTCAAACAATAATGTTTTATTTTATTTATTATTAAGAAATTATGCTACTTATATTATTTTTACTATTTATTATTATTATTATTTATGCTACCTATATTAATTTTCGCAAAATATGTTTCCCCCCCTATACATCGGGTATTGCCAGTATAAGAAATAGTTAGATTTTATTTCCCTGGGCTACTGAAATGTGAAGAACGTTGTATGGGAGGAGTTGAAGCTCCGCTGATATCTCGCGAAAGAAAATCAGAAGTCGCGAACGGTGACTCCGTTTACTCAACGTGACAGAGATCGATTTTTTCCCTCCTCACCGCGTCGCGTCTTCTATCTTTCTTCTCTCTCCAAGTATATTCTCTATCCCTGAACGGGTAGTGGAGATAAAAAAAACAGTCCTGCGAGAACGAACTAGCCAAGCAAACATTAAACTAGTCTGACGTCCACCACCGCACTTCTCCCCAGCGAGCTGATTAGCCTTTAAAACGCTTTAATCTTCGGTTTTGCGGGCTGAAGTATAGTCGCTGGTTCTTTCTCTTAACGTTGTCTCCAGACGCTGGTCCACGTGGTAAAGGGGCATTTCAGTCGGCGTGTTGACAGTGTTGGCCCTATCTCGGGTTGTCCTAAAATACAAATATTTTCACGTAGAAAGAAAGAAATTATTTTTTACTGTCATCCACTTTGAAATATGTTATAGAGATTGTAACCTGTATCGGCAGCTAGTGGATGAAGTTGCTATCTACTGCCTTTGTTGAGTTTCAATTTTTATTTTATATTTTGAGGTTCAGTTTTCTGATTCTCTTGTTAGCTCTTAATATAATATGTTGTATCATTAAATTCGATCAGTTAATTCGTCATTTAATGTCCGATACCATGTCTAGCGCTTGGATTTTAGCGCTTTTTAGTTATACTTAATTTTGCTGAGCATTTTTATTGGTACAATGTTCCGATTTGATACAATTGGCCGATCGATATTTTTTAATGACCGTGTGGCTGAGTGGTAAAAAATTACTAAATGGCCTTTCTGTGAGCCCCACCCGTGATGATCTTCCACTATTTTTTTTCTTGAACTGGGTGACACTGTTGAAAAAAAATATTATTTCCTCGTTTACTTTTTCTACGAGCTTAGGATAACTGTTACAAAAAAAAATCTGTGATGCTGACCCGGTTAAGTAGGAACCTCAAAAGTACATAAAGAAATCTCCAATTTTTTTTATCAATATAGCTTCTCCGCTTCCACTCGCTCCTAGCCAAACAACCCACATCTCCCCAGATGTTTTTTTTTTCCTTTGGGTTTTTTTTTGGCTTCAAATGTGCAAAAGCCGGTCGCGGCTTCTATATATTCAATACATACTCCGCGCATTGATCAAGTTTGCTTCAGCATATTTGTATTGCTGACGGTCGTCGCTTCGTTATAGTCTATTGTCGATGGGGTGGCCTCGGTGACTTGATCTATTCATGCCGTAGAGATGAAAAAAAAAATATATATCTCTTAGTTCAATATTTTTTGAGCGTCTGCGCCCAATCAATGCCCGCTTATTGCCATCGATTGAAATCAGAGTTGCCTTTCAAAAAGGAGCAAAGAGAATTTACATTTTGAGGGCACGTTTTACGTTTAAACTGTGTGGTGGTAGTTCACGGTGCGTTCGAATTGGTTCAGCTCGAGCGCTTTTTCAGACGTGAATGGGTAACTGAAAACGTCGCGTTTAGAAATGTTGTTCAAAGGTGCATCTTTCCTTGGTTTTTTCAAATCTTTTGAGGTAGTCGACAAATTGCCAGACCGTGTGTCAGATGTATCTCTGCCCAGGATTTTAATTGAATTACTTTAATCGTCCTGTTACAGCATATATGCTTTGAAATCATGCGCTTTTTTGTTCTCCCAATTAAAAAAATTCTTGCATTATGATGTTGCCTCTCTAAAAATGACATTAAAAATGAATATACCAGTATTAAGGAAAATATATAATATATTTTCATTGTCTAAGTAGGATAATGTCTACCACATCAAGTAAACGAAAGGTTCCTTAACATTTAAAATTAAAAGGAATACAACACTTGATACATGTTCACAAGAACTGGTGTGCGACTGTGAGATTTGTTCATGAGCGAGATCCTACATACTCAGTATAGAAAGAAGCGCATTACGAGACGCGGGTTGCTGAAAATGCCCGCAAATTGCAAAGCAGCGGAGTATTGTGAGATTGCCTTACAACCGGGGCAGCAACGCGTTAATTTAATGGAAGCTCTCGCCAAGCGATAAATTGTTGAGTACTTTCAATATGTGTGATGGCCTTGTTTGTTTGTAGGTAGCAATGTATGCTGTGATGTATGTTACTGGTTGGTTTTTTTATTTTGGAAACTTAATTAATTACAATTTTTTAAATGATAGTTTTTATGCCGCGTTTAAGATCGCGTCTTTTCTCTAATGTCAGGATTATTTTTCTATTTTAGTTTGGGTTTACAGTTTTTTGCATCAATTCTCAAATGAGGTATGGAATGCATTGCTGCGTCGATGACGTTATGTGTATTAGTTTGGGTGTCTGTACTCTGCCGATAAGGCAACGATCGTTATGGGGCAACCACCTATCGCGCCAGAAATGCAAAGTACTTAGCCGACTGTCTTTTATTTGAATTTTTAGACTTCTCTTCGCTGAACTTTTCCATCTCCTCGGTTGCCGAGGGTGTTCCCGATGGGGACATGTTTTCAGCGCTTCCGTTTCGCATTTTCTGCTGAGTGGTTTTTTTTGTGGATTATTGTGCCGGCTATCATGCGGTTGTTGCTTTCGCACGGGACTGTCTCATTTTAATCGAACGATTTTTTTTTCCCCGCCATGAACAGTAATTTGGTTCGGCAATCAATGATCGTCATCGCTTGAGTGAATATCAATCACAACAAAATATGTTCTCTAAATTCTTTGAGATAATTTGTGGACAATATATGGGATTACATTCCATATAGTGTCAGTCAATGAATGCCGTATTTGTATGAAATTTATTTAAAAAAAAAAGTTTATTATTCTATTATTTTATTAAAAATATCTACCATGAAATTTTTGAAATTTGGTTTAATCTGATTTTGGTTTATACTGGTGATTTGCTTCGTGATAACTATGTTCAACTAAAGCGTTACCCAACTTTAGAGAAAAATAAATGAAACACTGTGAAAAGGTTGTTTCTGTGGTTGGAACTTAGAAGAACAATTACTAGTGCGGTTTGTGTTCTAACCAACCGAGCTGTGTATGACACCCAATGCAGAGCCTGTAAGCCCACACATTACATTCAATTTAAAACAAAAATTAATCTACTTGTTTTGGTGAGCTACGTGTGGTTTTATTTTGTCTAGCATTCACCACTTTATTTATATTCGTTTTTCTTCAAACTTTGCCCTCCTGGAACCTTCATTAATGTGAATACACTGACGTGAATGGTTTTAGACAATGACGATCAATTATTCATAGAAACGAAAGAAAACTACTCTCTTGCTCATTTAGTTGAAAGCAAGTTCCATTTTGTAAATTAGTTTTCCAGACATCCGTTACGGTTACACGTCATTTAAACTAGGCTAACAATGTCAGTAAAAGTAGGCTCATTCAACCTATCTTTCGCCTTTTATATCTGCCACGTTGGCTGACTGGGGAATACTAAGCGCTCAACTAGGGAAATGTTGGCAAGTTTGATCGACATCAGTGCTAAGTGAATGTCCGTCACTCACAAGTCGGTGGCGGTTTCGCTGCGCCTACAGGCTCGTGGTGCGGGCGGGAGTGATATGGTTAGTCAGCGAATGTCATGTCGACATGAAGAATTACACGGGCGTCTTGACACGTTGTGGCGTTGCGGTGTGTCTCTCCTTCTCTCTTTTCATCTCTCTGGCCCCCATGGCAATATATGTCTCTTAAAAGCGGTGAATTGTCATTTTGGTAAAGTTGTGCGCGGTGGCCTACATTTTCTAGAGATATAATTTTTATTCGTATATCTGCCGCACGTTAATGCATGGCGTTGCGCACGGCTAGAGGTATTTTCATTGTCGGGTTGTTTGTTCCAGATGCTAAACTGTGGCTCAGTTGGCTGCACTGGTATATGATATTATAGCGCTGTACAGTGCGGGGACATTTAATTAATTACGAATGCCCTGTCCATCTAAATTCAAAAAAATAATCTAAACGGCAGCAAACACAAAACGCCTGCTGTGAGCCTCCACCTTTTGACGGGAACAGACACATGTGCGAATTGATTTTTGTGAATTTCCAAAAATAGATGACAGCTTTTACTTTTTTGTGCCATACCGTAATGTAATGTTCCATTCCATTTCAAGAAACATAAAAAACATTGTCACAATTCTGTCAACAATAGCACTCCTAATTATTGGATATATTAGTTCAACTCCATTGCCATGAAAAGTTCATGCGCTGCAGTAACTACGGTTCTAAATTGATTATGTAGCAAAACAAATATTTCCAGTATGATTGATGTTTTTCGATGATCCGTCATCGTTACTTACTTCGGTATCTTTATCTTTTTTGTGACATTCTCGAAAGTGGTAAACTTGTTTCTAGTACACCATGCTACGAACGTTATTTTCCTCTCGTACCGATGGTGACTTTATCAGGCATCACATTTTCAATGTTTACCGATGTGTGTGTCTATACCGGGAATAAAAAAGAGTGGCACCATCTTTGGACAGGTTATAACTGGCAGAGTAACGTTTTTATTTAAGAAAGTGCGACCCACCAACCCATATACTCCGTCATATCTACGACAACATGCGTCGCATTGCGCCCACAGCAAGCCACCCTCATTCTTATTTCATGAAAAGCAATCTGGGCTGCTCGGAGCTAGCCGTGACTTGATGTGCACGCGATCGCGGATCCCGGATCCCGGCCATGGTTTCGAGAGCCGGCCTTTCCAAAAAAGAGCGCTGCCGGAGCCATCGAATTTGTATGAGCGGAAGCTAATATGATTCCATGCCATAGCTCACTCTCCACGTATATCGAAAATGCAAGCTTTATTTTTGTGTCATGTGTTAGGTCTGATGCGAGTGAAACAACTTGTGCAGTGTGCATTGCTAATATATTTGTTTTCATGACCACCTTATATCATGTCAAATGTCAAACTCCAACGAATACCGTCTGTCTGACTAACATTTGTTTGTAGGTCACCTATATGTCTTGTTAGGTCACCTACATGTATGTTTTTTGTCGACCTTATTTCTGAGAATGTGATACACCCCAACAGGTTGCTTGTGTATCCTTTAATTTTTTTAATCTATGGACTTTCAATAACTGCAATAAATTTGTTTTACAGGAGATAGGCTATGTCTGAGGTACGCATTTTTACCAGTACTGTCGACATCGAATACATAAGAATAATGAGAGATAATTGAGATCCGGTAAAGCGCAGGATAAAAAATACATTTGGTTGGTTAGGTTCATGCTTGCAACCAATAGTATTTTATTTGTATGTCCTAGTTGGTGTACACTATTGAATCAATAAGAGATCGCACCGGGACGCTATAAAATAACGGAAAAGCTCAACTTTACAAAGTATAGAGTACACATGCACTATATGCTTATACGTCTTATTTTTAGCACAGAAAATCGGTATAGAAAAATGCCTGTAATACTGCAGCACGGAAGCATTATTTGTTGTTTGTCTTGGTACATCAGAAAATGTCGACATTCGTCATATTATCCCATCATGACCGCCAACCCCCAATATCAGCGATTCTGAGGTTGTCATCCGTTTCGTAGTTCACAATATTATTATTGGCTGTGACATAGGCAAAATCTCTTTTTTATTTTTTTTAGAATGCTGCATTTCTGGCACCGTAGGACGAATGTACACATGTGTGCTGTATATACCGCCTGATCGGAATGTCGTATTTCACGTTCGATTGAGGCTGCGTTGCTCCCACGTATATGGCAGCACAATGAAAGATAATACGATCAGCGGCGGATGTGAAGCCGCGGCTCTTAACAAATCGGATTGGGGGCGAAGCCGAATGAATGCCGAGCCTACTAGCAATCCAATCGAGAGAAAATAAAAAACTGAATACTCACTTACTGAATCGACGTGATAAGGACAGGCTAATTTTCTTCGCGTATTGTGATGTTATTTTTTTATGGTGGTCAATGGAGACAACACTGGTTTTCAATTTACACCGCTAGAGGCGCTCCAAGTCTTGGCGCATCGAGCTTGATCTGTTTAGTCCTTAGTCGTAAACATTGCGATCACCATTATGACAAACGTTTTCTTAAGTTATCCTTTCTCTTTTTTGTAGCTGCAAGACTTTTCAACGATTTTTTCATTATTAAATACCACTTGCAATCGGTTATGAACTAAATTAAATATTTTTTTAGATGTTCTGTGCCCTCTAAGTGCTCGAGCATTGTTGTGAGGGAAGTGTTTTCGCCAATAACTCTGGAATTGTATAAACCATAGCCCGCACCGGGAATCGAACCTGGGACGAAGTACAACCGGTTGCAATACGGACTGGGCTACGACGAGACGTACTCGTTTGAAATGTGGTCAATAGAAAAAAAAATGTTTCAACGAAAATGAAACAAAAATGTGTTTCAAATGTGATGAAACAAAAGTGTAAAACCTTTTTAATTTTTAATTTTTTTTTTTATTTGTAGACAAAACTCAATACTTTTAACCAAATATGTTTGTTGAGACAAACTAAACCTGTTGGCATTTGGAGATGTTGGAGACTGTTGCCATTTGGAGAGAACAGCTTAAACATAATTATCTCGAACGCTTTCTTTTAATTACAAAATGATGCAACTTAGTTACTAATATCTCCACCAGGGGGTCGACTCCATTTGGAGATGTCAAACTGCTGCAGCATTCCGTTGCTGTTGCGACGGCGTTTTTGGATGTGCGGAGCGCGTGCTCTCTCAACAAAAGCCGGAGAGAGAGAGCACACTCACACATAAATAGCAAAGAGAGGAGTATGGTGGGGAAGGGGGTGGAGAGCGTGGACGCGTAAAAGAAAAGGAAACGACTCACTCTTTCTCTTCTCTCTCTTTCTCTCTCTCTCTCTCTCTCCCCCCCCCACTATACTACGACGGTTCCAACAACAAATCTCCCCGCCGCTCGCCTAGCATGTAACATTCCCCACTTGTTCTCGAACCATATCTGTTATGCCGGAAGAAATATGAAATTCCGCACATACTTTCGTCGTCGACGGACGGAACGAGAATATTCCCAACCTCTGCGGTTCGCGGCATATCCAACAGGATGTCCTCCTCAGAGCAACCGCCAACTACAAAAGACCAGATAATATTTTTAAGCAATCTATGTCTGTCAAGAACTGTGGTCAATACTATTGGTCGCTTGATCATTTGTGAAAGGAGACATTTTCACCAGTCTCTCTGGATCGAATAAACGAGAGCCCAAGCCGAGAGGAATCCAACCTGCGATCGCCTAACAGGTGGTTGATCTATCGACTTCATCATACCAAATTCGATAAGAAAATTTGTAAAATAACTAACTGAAAAGCATAAAAGACAGATATATGATGTGTCAAAAAATAAACCATCAAGTGGTTGTCAACCCATGGTGACGCTAAAGACAAAAGCTCGTCAGTGTTGCTGATCGAAAGTACTGGTTCAAAGCAAAGCCAGTTTCCGTGCTAATTGAGGTGCAGAGGGTCTTAACATGATATCCGTATCGTCCGTTCGCCGTCTATCTCTGTCCTCTTCCTTTTTCCACTTTTCTTTTTTGGTTAGAACTATATATGTAAGGGAGGAAGTACAACGCTCGTCGTTTTTAGCGCGTGTACGCGCTGGCAATGCCTGCCGGTAGCCATCCCCACCATAAACACAATCTCTTATGTAATACGGTGAATTTGTGGCTTCTATGCTACGTCGCGCCTCCTTCCTTCCATCTTTGCCTGGAATACGGCGAATGAAAACGCGCGCCCTCTAACGCAGTGTTTGCCAGTTGAACGGCTCCCGTTTCGTCTTTCTTCCCCCTTCAATTGCTATGTCAATTGTTCCGCGCTGTCGGGCGCAAATTCCTCATATTTTCTAACAAAGAATTACCCCCAAATCCGTTTTTGAACGCAATGAAAATAAAAAATGTTGGTGCATGCGGAATAGAGCGTACAATGGGCTTCCTATAAATATTTAACTATCACGGGAAATATTATTTTTATCAATGAATTTTGTGCGTCGCGCAAATATAACTCGGTTAAAATTTTATTCCCTTCTGTGAGGATGCGTTTATATTTTCAGTCTCTTAAACCGCCTGTTGCAAGCAGGGAATTTCTATGCTGATGGATGCAGTCTGACAAGAAAATAAATTTTAAAATAACGTAGCGGTTCTTGGGAACGAAATTGTATCGTTTCTTAAAGCTACCAGCAGACACTGTGGATCTAGGAATTCAGTATTCGCTGTCGCAAAGCGTTTGCATTTATTATCATTTGAAATGTCAGTTATGAATTGCTATTTTTGTGCAATTTCAATATGTACCTGAAAAAAGTCTTGGAGAGGGTGGGGGGCTATGATGGGGTCTAATGAGCACCTGAGGACAAGGTTGTCTTAATTACAACAGGTTCATTATTTGAGACTTAAAGATTTTTCCGCTGTCGATTCACACTCTATGGGAATATGAACCGAAGAAGGAGTCAAACTTAAAAGTTTATTTAATAAGTTGTGGGTGGTATTCGAGCTTACAAAAATCAGGAGACATTGGGCTCACGCAGCAAGTTTTTTGGTTCGAATCCTGGTCGATTCGATTGTTTCGTTTGGACACTTGTTCTCTTGTTGCAACGTTTTACGACATTTACATGTTCATAGTGGTCCACTGTTTCTTTCCTATTTCTTTCCTAACTGGAAACAGAATGGAGCTTTTTCCTAGAGTCGATATGACACTCACCACTTCTTGGCATCTTTTGTCCGTTAAAAGATAGAGAGAATTTCTTTTTCGCTGGACCAATAATAGAAACGTCTTTCGCGTAAGATAAAAAACCCCAACAACTGATCGCCTCTTTTGTGTCATATTTTGTTGTTGTTTGTTGTTCGCGCTGTGGTGACGCTGGTGCAACAACGCGACGCCACTAGTATAGCCGGCTGTCAACGAGAAAGCGCGAGAATTTTTGGCTTTGTCCAACCAGGCGCCAAAACATTTGGAGTTACAATACTCGGTGTGGTGTGGTGGTGACGGCGTCGGGTTTCTAGCGAAAGTGACGTTTTTATTTTTCATTTCGGAGCTCGTAATGATGTACGGGATCAAGTTCTGGACGTGGGATTGTTGGCCAGCTTTTGTTTTGGTAGAAAGGAACCGGTACTCCTGAGACCTGTTGTTTTTCTCAGTTTTTCAAATGTGTAGCCAAGAGTTCAACAACGTTATGAGAGCTCTTCATCCAAGTGTTGGATTCCTCTAATTTTTAACATTAATGGCCATCGAATAGCACTTTCGGAAATGATGTTTACCTGCTTTGAGCTGTCCCTTTGGTGGGTTTTATTTTCATTTCGACGTCTTACTCAAGCTGCTTTAGTTTTCAAGTTGCGGTAGCCATTTTAAATTGCTCGTAGTTATGTCAGATTCGGTCTATAATGCACAAAGATTAAAAATTGTATTTTTGATTTACAAATGTGTCCTTATTTTAGTGTGCATTGGTGCATATGGTACATTTTCTTCAACTTGTTATTCGATCATAATATAATTTCTTTATGCACGAAGTTAAAAACTTTACTTTTCATTTATAAATTTGCACTAATTATATTTACTATCTATGATTTGTTCCGTTGATTGGAATGTGGGAAGAACGGGAAATATACATATTTTGACAGTTCTATCATTTCAACATTGTGTACCAATCCATAATTTGAAGTTCACTTCTGTACGTTTTCCATTTTCATTTTTCATTTTATTCACCGACGAAGAAGGCGTCACAGCCGAAAGCTCGTGTATTTGTTTCCTCTGTACCTGACGGTTTAAAAGTGTCTTACTATCGGACTTTAAAATCGCTGATTTTATTTACGTTTAATCAGTTTTTCTCAATTACTAATTATATTGTTCATTGGTGCATATGGTGCTTGTTCTTTAACCTGTTATCCAATTATTTCATTATTCTAATTTAACTTGTTATTCATTTACTTATTAAACCGAAATGAAATTGTTCGAAATTTTTGTACCTGCCACTAGACTAAATAAAATATTAAAAAATATGAAAACTCTGTTATGGAAGTGGGGCTTAGGCAGATATATCAGGACATTGTATTTTTTGTTTGTTTAAAGTTCAAACGCACCAACTACAGTTGTACGTGCTCGTAGTATGTTCCTGCCAGTATCATATGTTAGTTTTCCCTCGTCAACCTCGACAATGACAACGTGACCTTTAACTACACCGTAATAACGACTTGGCGTGCGGGTAACGTTGTAGAACAGACGTGCCTTTTGTTGGCGTAACAGGCCATTAGCTACTGAAGGCTGGCCTGACAAAAACAGTTGGGAGAAGCGCCGAGAGGGGCGCCACAAGCTTCACGTAGCTTGTATGACACCATTTTATTGGACGGGGAGTAGGCTACTTTCCAGGTGACTTCTTCGTGGAGAAGCTCATTCTGGGTTTGTTTATGCGGTAGCTAATCCCGTACCGGAAAAGGTTTAATCTGAGTTTTAGCTTGTTCGGCCGTTTCTGTTCAAGTTAAGCGTAATATGTGTGCGTCATAAATTTAGAGAACACGGTTTAGGGGTAATGTTTTCGGCAGAGTGAAGTCCCTCCGCCAATGTGTTTTCTCGGAAACGAGATTACAGCGCTGCGGGCGCTCGTGGTCTTTAAGGCGGCATGATAATTCGCCGATTGTCGGACATTTGGCATCGCGAATTCAGGGGGGGGGGTATTGTTCTCGGTATAGCCTGTTGTTGGCTTACTTAAAATATTTTGTCAATATCCAAGTCATTTAGGCGTTGAAACGAGTTTGGCAGGAAAAACTTGAAAAAAATCATAGCATGATTTAAATGTGAATCTCTTGATTTTTTTTGTACCGTTTGCTAAGGAGGCTTTCTAACGTATTTATCTATAAGCTCCTCCCCCAAGGTCTGCAATCTGAAAATTTCAAATTTGGCCTAGACTAGATTTCTGCTTTATGTAGGTATTTCTAACGTGCATGTCTAGCTTTAACGAGTCTCTCAGATTTACCTCCATTTCGAAGAAAGGTACGAATTTTTCTCCCCAGAAAATTCGTGAGGTCGTTCGCGGGAATCGAACCCGCGATGATGGGCATTGAAGACGAGAACACCATGCTATCACCGCTACCTGATATAATCCGCTGATCGGTTCGACGATTTAAATGTATTTGTGTGTCGTTTCAGTAATGAGCATAAATTGTGGATTATAGGCTTTGGGCTCAGAAGGATTAGACTTACAGAAGAAAGATATTTCCAAGATTATAAATATTGTACCGATAACTCTGCTCCAAACTGCGATACATTTAAGAACTTTCTCAAGCACATTTTACAGAGTTCGTAGAATCGTGCATGTAAATTAGATCATTATGACACATTGAGAAATTTAGCGTGCGACTGTCCAGATATTAAAACCATAATGCTGTGCAGAACATTCTCATAAATTTGCTAACTTTCCGGTAAAGACTTCATGTTTGGCAAAGTCCATTTTTGCATTTCATGGGTGAAATAGTAGGCAATTTCTGAAAACATGTTTTTGTCTGGTTGGACGCTCCATATGTACGCTGTAAATTAGGCTCCATTTTCCATCTCGTTGCGTCGAGCTCCAAGTGATCAATTTATGAATCATGCACACACCACTCTGGCTTCTCGTACTCTCGTACAATCGTGAGGAAAAGTGAATATGTGCATTGTGAATCGCCACGTGCGACAATCCAATAATAACAATATTGAATTGAAATGCAGTTATTTCATAATCGTACCAAAGTGCCAACTTTGGACGTGCCCGTGCTTGTTGGAGAAGTGTTGGATTTATTTGTTCGTCTCTGATAAAAGGGGAAGAAAATGGCACTCTGATAAGGTGGGCGTTCTCTAATGCATTTTTGGAGATTCTGTTCCACTCTTACGTGTATTTCTCTTTTTTATTATCTGTGTACCGGTTTTATTCGTTTTTATTTTCGTTTTCTCGGAAAGGCCCCGTTCCAATCCACCGGATCTGAATTTATGCGAAGCGCGGAAAAGCGTTCGAGCAAGGTGAGGGATGTAATTCACCGGCTGTGGTTTACCATTTTGCGTCAGTCAGGCCGCGTTAGCCGAGATATTATTCATTTTTCTGTTTGCCTTAACGGGGCGTCAGGGATTTTATATTGTAACGCGCCGCGGTTCATTCTCGATGTTGTTTGGCGTTCTGTCTAGTTTGCTTTGGTAATCGAATTCTGTTTAGGCGTATTACTGGTCTTTCGTGACTTGGGCTAAAATGTCACGCTGGATTAGCGTACCTATTTCATGCCCGGTCGAATCTATTAGAAGCTCATTTAATGTGGAGCTGAATTTCAACTCTACGTCAAAATAAATTGCGTTAAGGTTTTCGCGGAGTTTACATCACGATACAAATTAAATTACTTTTGCGTCAATTTATGACAGGTTAGTGCATTTTCAAAGACAAATTATTACGGCCAATTACTTTGACAGTAGTTAAAATGTTGCCAAAACACAATAACATTTTCTTATTTTTTTTTAAAAATATTATTCTATTGAATTTAAGTGCTGAATTTGATGACACTTTATTTTATATAGAAAGTGGCCTTTTTAATTTTATTTATTGTGTCATAAACATTGTATAACTGGGAAAGGTATAAACAAACTTAGATAATCCATCAATCGGACACCAATTTGTTTAAGATTCCGCTCTGTTTTGTCAAATTAAAAGTGAATTAATATTTCTTGACTGAAGCAATTAATTACGCCAATTCGTGATTATACTAGTTCGGTGTCACCCTGTACATGTGTCAGCCAACTCCTGATTTATTCACTGCATATCCAAAACATCTGCCGGCAACCAAGTGGTAAATAGGACACGAGAGAGACGAAATGGTTCTTCTCCTTTACAAGAGTCGCTTTACTGTAGCTCATCTGAGTCCCGATTCACTGTGTAACCCACTTGGTGGATGGAGCACGTGCATCGCGCGTGCTGGCATATCCAGTAACCGGTAGCCTTAATTTTGCGCTATCTGGCGGCGAAAAGTAAAAACCTATGTTGGATTCTAGAATATTGTCACTCGCAGCTCTGTGGTTATTATAACGTGACTGGAGAAGGTCACCATTAGTTTTCTGCTGGTCAAAGAGTTGTAGGGCTTCTACTTTTCTTTCGCCAAGCTTATTAAAATATTAAATCAGTTGTTCAATGGGATAAGCAAAGTTTAATGGGAACACTGTGATATTTCCTGTTTAAAATCTTGTTTAATTTATTTTTATAATTTCTTACTACACTACAGGAGATTCTCTAATCCTTTTGATGCTATGGCGATGTCTAAGGTGAACATTTTTCACCAGTACCCGGGATGTAATTAACGAAACCCGTGACCGCCCGCACCGCAGTCTGATGCAAAACCGACTGGGCTACCTTGAGTAGCATGGTGCGGGAAATTTTTATTTTTATTTTACATCAACGTGTGAAATATGGGATGGGGTAAGAAGGAGAATTTCATCAAGCATTGTTTCATCGAATTAACCGCGCAGAACGGCTGAAATTTAATTTCTGCTAGTAACATTTGGCAATAAATTTGTCATTTACAAATGAATTCATTAAATTCGAGGTTTTCTCACTACGCGGCGCTACTCTCGGCAGAAACCACCATTTCAAATATTGGCCGCAGGCATCATAGAGCACGCCAACATCTTAACCAAGCTGCGGCCTGATGACATGACCCACCCATATGGAAACATGCCGTCCATGGCGATACGGCATTGCCCTTGTATTACGATTTCTATATAGGTGTTTCCAGATACATGCTGTATTTTTTTTTTCGAGTGGTAGTAGGCGACAGCGCTGCCGTTTCTTGCTACGGAGAGTGTATGGCACTCCCCTTCCATCCGAAAACTCGTGTTAGGGTTTTTATCTCCGCACGTGAAGCGATATCATACGTCATAATACATTTATAACTTGGCGAGTCCATCGTAAACTAGGCTGAATAATTTATTCAGATTTCTGCGGAAACCGATGTACGTGTGTGAGAGCGTGGGCACCACCACCGTGTCTAGGACGATGGTCGGAAATAAACAGTGGGGAGGTTGGTTCTTGCGTGTGTTGTGTGACACGATACGTGAGTGCGTGTGCCTGAGGGGGTGGATGTGATGGGGAGAGCCGCGAGTATGACGCCTTTTTAGTCGTTGTCAACGACACGTGTTGTCGGCATTAATATATTTTTTGCCGACGTGTATTTTTGCTGTATTCGTACGTGCTCCACGTGGAGTATTTGAAAAAAAATACACGAATACTTTTTCTCAGTTTTATAGACTTAAAACTAGTAATGCTGCAAACTAAAAAATAATCTTGTGAATAAAAAATTGTGAAACACTTGTGAAACCGTCGCTATGTGCCTACCATCAAATTTTCTCTGACTTATTCACTGTCTACATGAAGTGATTATTGATTTATTTACCAGTATCGTGACAGAAATACATAGGGGTGGAGGAAAACGTTTGACTCTTGATAACTATTCACTGTCTACCCTTGACAATTATTTTTATTAATTAATCATCATCGTGACAGAAATACATGTTGTAAGTGAGACGTGTTAATCGTTGTCAAGACGTGTTAAACGTTGTCAAGACGTGTTAATCGTTGTCAGGGAAAATTAGATGATAGACCAACGATTCACTAGTTTTTCAGTTTGCAGCATTATGAGTTTTAAATACAGGGTGAGGCGCGTATCGTGACATTTGCAAATATCATGAAAACGAACCGTTGGACAGAGAAATGTTTTAGATGAATGCTGGGCATAGTACAATAGCATAATTTCTTTTGAATTTGGAGGTCATAATCAAGGTCAAATCAAGGTTAACGTCATATTCGTCAATGGCAACCAGACATTTTTTGATATGGCCACTATTTCCAATTAATAATTAGCATGATAGTTTACATTGACAAATGCATGTAGAGCAATTTTTGGCGAAACAGATATAGAATTTCCTCATTTTCCTGGTAAAAACGCCAAAAAACGTTTCAGACGACTTATTCGATACATAATAGCCAAAGCCACCAAATATTACGCACGGACAGATATTTGTCAAAATTCAACATGGGTTTCTATGAGAGATACACGTTTTGGGGAAATATTATTTTGGAGTCCCTGTTTTCTCATAATATTTCATGGCTTTGGTTGTTTTTGTGTGTAGAATAGGTCGTCTGTCGTCTTGGCGTTTTTACCAGAAAAAAATTGCTCTACATGCTTTTGTCAATGTAGACTTTCAAGCTAATTATTAATTGGAAATAGTGGCCAGATAAAAAAACGTTTTAAACAAATGTTGATTTTTTTGTGTACAATAATATTTCGTAAGCAAAAGCTGTAGGGTTGCCATTGACGAAAATAACGTTAACCTTGATTTGACCTTGATAATGGCCTCCAAATTCAAATAAAATATGCCATCCTGTCCTATGAGCCCAACATTCATCTAAAACATTTATCTGTCAAACGCATCGTTTTCATGATATTTGAAAATGTCACGATACGCGCCTCACCCTGTATATTCCAATATTGGCTACCGCGCTTGAAGATTAAATGTGTATTTTTTCATTTTCCGAAATCATAATTATACAAATCATACAAATGCAGTTATTATGCACAGTGAGATAGTGCGTTATGACTGTTTCAGTCATAACGCAGTCATAATTGATTTCGTGACATGTGTGACTTTCCCTTATTTTTTTATTTATTCCTGACTCCTCGTGTTGCTATGGTAATGTGTGAGGTGACACATTGTCATCATTACTCAATAATCTAATAAACAACAGCCTGCGCCGGGAATCGACCCCAGGAAAACCAACTTAAGTGATTCAGCTCTGCATTAGCCAAGATTTTACCAACAGTCCCCTCAGCGAAACTAGCAGTGCTATCGAACACGGAAGAAATGCTACTAGAAAAATCGTGTCCCGAGCGGGAAACGCCTAGCATTTTGATGGCGGCAAAGGTGAACCCGAGATCGACGTCGTCCGTAAATCTTGTGAGGCCGCGTCTCGGTCTAGTTGTTGTTTATTCATCCCATTCGAAATAAAATTATCGCCCAGGCGCACCCCCTCAGAGGGAGGCGCCCTGCTTTCGCTAAATCAACGGCGGAGGTATCTCTATTTTGATAAGAGCCTTTCTGTGAGTTCCCTATTTTTTATTCTCACCATCTGCGCCAACTGTGTTTGTGCTCAAACTGCTAATGCGGTAGGCCACAATGTGCGTGGGTGTCGTGATTCTGGTTAAGATTCGACTTTTAAAAAAATTCTGTTTCTCAAACACTTATACACACTGTGTATACTATATTTTTCTGTGCTATAGCACTTTTTTTTTCAATTAGCTATTAATGAATTTATGAATTAGGACTGCTAGTATTTTTTTAGCCGAGTACGTAAGTGTTCATTGAAGGTATTTGATTACGATTTAAAATTAAATCTCCTCGTGGCATTGTTTAAAATCGTTATAGACAATTTTTTGTAATATTTAGTAATTTTTTAAATATAATATTCAGGCATTTTTTTCACTCAGTAAATTTTGATATTATTCTGCCGTTGTCAGTAATTTTTGATATTACTGTAGTCAGCCATTCTTGATAATATTCATTCATTTTAGATAATATCCAGCCATTCTTGTAATATTCAGTAATTTTTAATAATAAGAATTTTGTGATAAGATCAGGTAATTAAAAAAAATTATCGACAGTTCTCCTGTCACGTGGTTATTCAAATACGTCGTGAAATGGTACGGGGGAATATGACAAAATTCACATTCAGAGTACGTTCCTGATTTGGTTTCTGTTGTCAACCACACGTGTTCTGCATCTGTAGTACGCTCTAAAACGCTCTAGAAATAATGTTTTCGCGTGATAGAAATGTTTATAGTGATAGAAATATTCTATAAATATTTATATAATATTCAGGTGTGTCAGAAGTGGCACATTTTTTGTTTGTTCTGTGTAATTTCGACATAATTTCAACATTGTTCACAAAATTGGTGTGGGATATTTGTAAGCTGTATTTATGATGAACGAAATTATTTACGGGAAGGACAAAAACGGTTCGTAATTAATTAATGAAAGTAGAAAATAGTTGTGCCGTAATTATTGTTTTCGTGCGTCGAGAAAACATTATTTTTTTTACGCTTTCCAAACATCTGGTCCACGCGCGTGACAATCTCAAGGGAGAAAGATCCATTGCATATACAGGGGTTGGACAAAATAATGAAAACCCATCCATTTGTACGCCTATAGCCAGAAGAAATGAAAATCATGGTGTACAAATAGTGATGTTTCCAATATTTTGTTCAAGTCCTGCACATGTACATCGGAGCGTCCTCACGTGATCTCTCTCGGTAGGGGTCGCTGTCACCCGCCCGGAGAGGTGAATTTCGTGCTGTCGCAACGGTGGTAGGAAGAGAGAGAGAGAGAGGCGTGGAGATGGCCTGGCATACCAAACATGTATTTCTATTGGCGAATTTACATTCATTTCTGTTTGGTGGGGCGCAACCTTGATTCGCGCGACATACGGCGTACAGCATCCGTGTGTGTGTGTATCGCATCTTGTGTAGACTATTTCTGTTCCCCGAGTCTATTGGTTCTGGTAGAGCCAATCTCGCCGCATGGCGGCTGTCAATGTTGGGGGCTCACGTGCGGTGGTCTGGGTTCCTGAGATCGGCTTCTAGTCAGGATTTTTTTTTATCCTGACACACTGCAAATCAAGAAGTCTAAATTCAGCTGTGAGATAATGTCGTCCCCTTTTGATTTTTTTTTTCTCTGACGCATTGATTTAATTTTAATGGCTGCTGATAAGATATTTTAAAAAAAATAACGTTTTAAAACAATTCTTATCTTATTGAAGACGTCTTAAAATAATTCTTCGTTGGTCGACGTTTTAAAAGTTTCTAATTAGCATATTCAACATACATATTTACATGGAACCCGTATTTTTTTTTTCTGCGATCACCACTTTATGGCCACTACAGGAGATACATTTCTCCTGTTGCTTTAGTAATATCTGAGGGATACGTTTTCACCAGTATCTCGGAATCGAATAAACTAGCGCCCGCGTCGGGAATCGAACTAGGGACCGCGCCGGGAATCGAACTAGGGACCGCGCCTCTCTTTTGATAGGCAACTTTAATTGTAAAAGTTATTGTTCTCTCTATGACGATGGCAGCTATTTTTATTTTGAATATACTTTTCTTGTTTACGCACTGTACATGTAGTTTCTCACTCCGCCTTTGAAACGTTCTGTCACAGGAATCGACAAATTCCTTTATATTTTTGGTATGGCTGGCGAGCTGCACGGTGGTGGTGGTAGCTTTGGTCACTGGACCGAAATGGCGAGATTTAAAAAAAGAAAAACCGTACTCGACGTCCAAGTCATGTCTGCGTGGCAATTGCCGGCGACATGGTTGGATATCGCAGAGAGTGGGTCTCGTGGGGGCGTGCGCCAGTATACGTTGAGCCCAGGCGGCGCTGCGGTCACTCCCAATCGTTTTCGGTCTGCTACGAAGTCTGTGATCTCTCCGCTGGTCAATAGAATATCTAGGGGACTGATCAGCGATATTATACGGAGGGTTGTGCTTTGGTTCGGCTAGATTTTGGATCAACAGTCGTGCTCCGACGAACTTAGAGAAGGAGAGACAACATTGGTGCAACCAGGATACGCTTTTATCTGATTGGCGGAGTAAGCTGTTAGTCTGGTGGATGTCAAATAATGAACCGCAGCAAGAATTATTTACCGGTGTTTTTCGTTTAACGTTGAGCTATCCAAATTAAATCCAAAAAGTTAGGGAAATGATTGCTGGAAGAGTTCATTGTTTGACAGTGTTGGGAACATTTTTTTTAATGAACTAGTTTTATTTTCGTTCCTCAAGAGAAAAATCTAACCTGTCCCAGTTTCTATTTAATTATTTAGTGGGGAAATTTCCTTCACTGCTCTGAATATCACGGCAGAATATTCTGCATCCCTCGTTTAGCTACGGCAATATGTATAAGGTGCTCGTTTTCATCACTACCCCGGGATCGAATAAACTAGAGCCCGCGCCGGCAATCGAACCCGTGCCCGTAGCACCATAGTCATTCGCAATACCGTCTTGGGATAGAAAATAACGTTACCGTTCCTCGCTACTCCTTCCTTTTCGAAAGGAACGTGGGATAAATAGTTTGGCCCCATTAACTATGGAAGTACGAGAGCCATAGTTTTGGTTTGTACCATCAATGATCCTTTATTATCCAGTAAAGGAAATTAAACCTTTTCACAGTTCCTCAGAAAATGAACCCGTTCCCTCTCTTGTTCACTGTTGCTCGGTAGTCTTGCAATTATTTGTGGGTCACCTGCGGTTCATATTTATGGAAAATGGTAACTTCCTGCTTAATTAAAAAAGTACATTATATGAGTTATATCTGAAAGGACATTCACGTGAGAAACCCGTCTCTTCGCCGGGCGGGACTCCCTTAAAACAGCGTACAAGAGAGAGAGCTCTTTGAATACGGGCTTTCTGCTTTGCATGGTTTATATTCCTATGTGGGTACGTGCGCCTGCCTCGGCAGATAAGCTTTTGTTTTCTCTTTTAACCGTTTCACGTGAGCCCGGGCTAAGCGATAGGTCGGTTTGCGACATAGCGCTTTTATACCTAGGCGTGGCTTGGTGGTCGTGGGTATGGAGCTCGCTCGCCGAAAAGCCGTTTTCCAATATCGCGTAATGGCACTTCTTGGGGGCACGTCGTCTTTACGGGGGGTCGATCCAATCGATAATGTGAGCGTAGTTTCCGCTCCCTGGCGTATCGTACCGTGCCTTTGACAGAACGCGTCGTAAACTATCGAATAGTGTGGGTGCTTTTTGAAATTGCTAGGTGTTGCTCGTCCTATTGAAATATTAATTTTTATTTTGCTGAGCCGGTACTTTTTAGACTGGCAAAATGTGTCACAGTTTGAACCAGATAAGGTATTTTTTTTAAAATTGGTACACGGTGCTTGCAATTTGGTTAGGTTCGACTTGTAAAATCAATCTAAGACTTGTTAATTAATTAAAAGTTAAAAGAAAACGGGTCTTTCCTTGTTCCTTTTTAAAAAAATAGTAAATTTTTCGTTCCTTCGATTAATAAATATAAAAAAAAAATATATGGAGTTGTGCGACATTCGCAAACAAATTGTGATTAAGTTTATGAATGATACCAAAGGGACAATTGCGAGAGGCCGACACTAAAGGTAGCATTTGCAATTTCCGTTGGATGCTGAAAAAATTGTTCCGATGTCGATGCACTTTAGAAAATTATATTCTTAGAAAATTGAAAGTTGTGGCAAAAGGAACCATTTACTCAGAAATGTTACCTCCGTTCCAGTTGCTCAAAACAAAAAAATAACTAAACCGTTCCAAGCGAGAAGAAACGAAAAGTTCATAGGAAAAGGAACCTAGTTAGGCGTTCCTACGTTTAAACCCAAAATGTACATTTATCTACCACGAATGATCACAAGCATGGGCCTTAACATCATCCGTGAACTAGGCTTATATACGACAAAAATGTCGTCTTGTATGAAAAATAAATAATGAGAGATCCAGGAGAGGACTGGATGTAATCGACTAACTAGAGTTGGCGAGGCTCTAAGCATAAAACATAAAAATGTATATTTCGTGAAGGTCTATTCCATTTTTACGAGCTCTAGTTCGTCGATTACATCCAGTTCTGTCCTGGATCTCTCATTATGTATGTTAATAAGTTTCCCACAAAATGAAACATTTCCTTCTCAACACATTCTATAGGTTTCTCCGCTGGCTGCTTACGGGTACACATTGGCATTGTAAACCAATAACTGTCACGCACAGAGGCTATATCCGCCAAATATGATGGCCTGCCTCCTTTGCGGCTAGCGTCTTAATATAGAAACGGTAAAATCCAATTTTATGAGCCAACTTGTAGGCCAGTGCTTGCGAGGCATTATCTGGCGCGCCTCGAATATTAGTGTTTTTCTGGTTTATAAATTTGCCTTCAGACGAACGAACGCGCTCTCTCCTATGAGCATGAGCCGGCTCACCGAGTACGTGACAAAAGTTCACCGCGTTGGATATGGCGTGCGTGTGCGTGTGTGTGTATAGCCTGTCGCTAGACACTCGTCGTTTTGTAAAGAAGTTCGTTTCTTTTGTCCAAATTTTATCGATTTTCTTCAATAGTTTGCAGCATGTGTGTGCGGGTGGTGTGGTGTGGTACCTGCTTTCGTCAGGGACAACTTCTGCGAAGGGAGAGGAGGAAGTAGGGAGGGGGCTTTTGAGATTTGAAACTGTTCGACCGACGCTGTTGACCTTCTGTCATCGACTTGACTGCGTTGTCGCCAGGTGGCGATCAATCGATACGTACGATCCGTCTTGCTCAGTGGGTATTGCAACAGACTGGTGAGCGGGTGGGCCCGGGTTCGATTCCCGGCACAGACTCTTGTTAATTCGATCCTGGGGTTCTGGTGAAAATGTGCCCTTCACACATTGCCTAAACAACACGAAGGGTACAGAATCTCCTGCAGTGATATTTACTCATGAATGAGATGGGAATTCCCCCACAAAATAAAAAATATAAACAAGCTGGAAAGGTCAACCTTTCTATAGGTTGCAGAAAAAGGGCGAACATACGACATGATTATTTTTTGTTAGTGATAAATAAAATGTCAGCTGACATGACATTAATTAAAGTAAATATTTTGCAAACACAACTACCGTACATAAAAAAATGATAATTGAAAATGAAATTAAATTATTTGATTACGGTCGTCGTAGCTAAGTGTAGAGCGTCCGCCATGTGTGTGGCGATCCCCGGAATGATTCCCTGCTCGGGCTTTCGTTATTCGATCCCGAGGTACTGGTGAAAATGTGTCCCTCTACAATTGCTCAAGTGATTGGGTGTGGGAGAGAGCAGAATCTATTGCTGTGATATTCACTTTCGTGATGACGATCAATGATTATTAATAATGATAATAATAACAATAACACATTTCTATTTTCTAGTCTTATTTCCAGATATGACGCAAGCGAATTCCTGTGTTAAGTGATTTAAACCAAGATACTATATCTCGTTCAGCAATTGTGCAAACAAATTAAAAGTTGGAAATCGTCATCAAATAGATTAGAAAAATATTCCCAAAAAGTAAATTAAAATTTTTCTTTTTCCGTACCAATATGCGTTTCCGTTCGTTCATAGTTCATTTCGAATGTTGGCCCATTTTTATAATTATTCCACTGTTTGCAGCACACCCGTAATCAGAATTCTGGATACGGTGAAGAAGAAAAAAATATTCCACATTATTAGCTTCATTGTTCGGCATGCACAGACCGTGATGAAGGCATTCGGTTTCTCTTTTGCTGTCTTCATTTCCTCTTTTTCTTCATTTGTATTTTTTTTTCTCCATTTGCTGGCGCTTATTTTCGCTCGCTTAGTTTGGCTGCTGGCTTTGCGCAAAAAAAATGCTATTTCTTTTCATTGTCAATCTTGATTTCTGCTTATACACAAATAAATAACCAGCGGCGCAATCTTTCGGTGACACCAAATTGCCAACGTCGGCGACTCTTCCCTCTCCTCTATCTCTCTTTTCAATTAATTCGCCATTGTGCGATTCGAATTAAGCTCACGTGACATTCTGCGCATCTAGTCGTCCGTGCGATGCTTCTTATTGGTCGAACGGCCATCTAGTCTCCGCCCACTTTGAAGCGTGACGTCACTGGTATTGACGAATCAAGTTTATCCTGTATAGTTTTGAAGTGCCCCATCTCCGGATTTAAACAAGTTGCTCAGCGTCAGTGGATATTGTTACATTACCTAACCATAGATACAGGGTGCAATACCATAGAAAGAAATATAAATATTTTTATATTAAATGTTTTCCGGTAAAATTGATTTTGGCCTCTAAGCCAAGTTTCCGCGAAGACAATGCTGTAATTAATATTACTATTGATAAAAGTTATTCCATCCAACCAATGCATTAAGAAATACTATGCCGTTCGCTAATCTAATTCTTTTGTAAGCAAAGCTTAATGTTATCATTAAAAAAATATTAGAAAATTAATCGCTGAAGCAGAAAATGTACTTTGCTTTTTTATTGCACGTTTTGAGATTACAAGAACTGTTAGAAAAATGGAAAAATTAAAAAATAACAATAAACACTTTTTTTTATGAATTATGGTTTTAATTAAGTAGTGTAGATCATTTTACGGTTTGTTATTTTATTATTATTGAAAGGAATATGTTTCCCCGAGTTACGAACAGAAATGCCTGCATCATAAAAATGGCGTAATCCCAATGTTACCATAGCTCTTAAGTAGCACTTGAAAAGATCAAGGCATTTCCAGATAAATCCGAGTTAATTCATGTAGAAAGCTGAAAAAAAACTTAAACAAATAGCAGCCGAACAAATTAGGTTCACAAATGAATCAGAGTTTCTCCCCTTGTAAGTGTTTAGACCTTAAGACGTTTTTATCTAACGCTCAGCTGGGTGTCACTTAAGCAAAATGCTACTTTAAATATTCATTACAAAGTGAGCAGCGTCGTGGTTGGTTGCTAGTGTATATTTTTTATATTCATAAATCGCCCGCGGTCCTCTTCTTGTACGAGGCCCGTACCGTTTTCCAAGTGGCTTTGCATGTTAGACAATTTATAGCTAGAGGATAATGCATTTTCAATGTCGAGGGGCTAATGGGCCAACTGCGATAGCAGAAAATTACTTAGCCATCGCCTATCATCGGTGGCAAAGTTGTTAGGTTGTTGCCTATAAAGCTGACAAGGTTCTGTATGTGATCCTGTTAAAAATAAGTACTAAGTTATATTTACCTTATCTCCTATTGGAAAATGGATTTTAAAAATTATTCGAAATATTTCAAAATGCTAAATGCGTTTTATTTCAATTGAGTGGGAGGATTAACATCATTGACGAAAAAGAGCGTCACGTGTTTATTGAGTTGAGGGTGTCTTTTCTGTGAAAAATGGAACCTTGTTTCAGTTCCAGTTCCTACAAAAATAACGAAAGGAACCTAACCATTCCTCGGTCCTTTTTGTTCAGGAGCGAGGAAGGATAGTTCATTTTCCTTACCCGCGATTGAATAGAATAAAAAAAGGTTTACCTGCGTTGAATCTCTCAAAACTTCCCAGAGCGCGACTTGGTAATTTTATATAGCCTAGGCAGGCTTCATATCTAGGTATGAATCTTTAATGTGGAACTTGTAGAAGTGCGGATGTTTAGGTATGCAATTTTCTGTTTACCAAAAACGGAACTTCCATTAAAGTTCCTCTAAAAAAAAAAAGGAACAAAACTGTTCCAAACGTTCCTTTTCAGGAAAGAAACCAAGACTTTCCAAAGTTCTTTAGAAAAGGAAACCCGTTCCTTTGAACAGAACAGAATAGTGTCGTGTTCTTACCCAGCGCTGCATGTATGAGAATGTTTCTTCTGTAGGAAGTGCTACAATTGAGGACAAAGGTGGTCCCGCTTCCCACCACTTTCCCTAACGCATCCACCAATGACACTCTCAATATTAATGAGCTGTTTGAACTCCGGCGCTGTCGTCTTTGGTAATTAGGTTCCGAATCGTTTAGAGTACCTGTAAGTGTTTAGCGCTTGTTCAATTAGCGATCTCGTTTGTTGAAATTTTCCAATCAGCCTCTCTCCGTAAGAGACATGTCTTAATAATTCCTTCGCTGCCTCTTGAATTAGGCGGGCCAAAGGGAATCGAGTCATATTTATCGTTTGGAAACTTTTAGGTCGACTAATCTTTTTTTTTTTTTTTAACCTACGTGTTAGAATTCAAATGGAAATATTTATTAAAGAAACGTATCATTGCATAGCTGCTGCTACGGGGAGCCACTCTGAATTGTGGTAACGGCGCTTTGGTGCAATTTGCCAGCGCGGTGTAACTATTGTATGTTGTTGATGCTGGTGGGAAAAGGCTTTAGTGTATGTGTGCCAGGTGTACTGTATATCGAGAGCTTCAATACAAAGGTTGAACGCGTCTATTGCTCATTGACTCACTGTTGCCCAGCCCCCATTCGTCTTGCTACTCGTAACACAACTTTATGCGTGTGGTTTTGGCATTTGTTTCGGTCGGCTAATGGGGATTGCTTTTGCCAGTGCCGTGCCCTGGGCTACATGTAGGAATGGAGCGCCCTATTTGGTTAGGCTAGCTGGTGTTCGCTAATACCTGCACAATTGATTGAAGTTACGCGCTACATTTAATTTGATAAGACAGATTTGTGATCGGATCCCATTGTTTTTCCATACATGTATATCGAAAGCTACGTTTGAAAGGATAATGCATGTTTCCATAATTATAAATTGTATTCCTCGATCGGCTGATTAGCAGTACTGACTAGGAATATCATTTTCTGCGGGCAATGGAACTGAAATACAATATTCCTATTTTGATTGGGATAGCTTAGTCGCTCTCAGATTTTTTGACAATTGATGTAGTCAGTAGCACTTTATAAGATTATAACCCCTGTATCATTTTTTCCGGCTTTGGGTTCAGACGTTTCAGTTTATATGGATCGGTTTTTATCCATTGTTTTTTATCGAATGTTTCGTGAACTTGTTTCGACAAGTCCTAAATAAACACGCGAATTATATTCTGTGAAGGCTTATTCTATTTTATGCTTTGTGCTTGGAGCCTCGCCAGCTTTAGTCGTCGTTTACCCTCAGTCCTGTCCCGGGTTTGTCGTTCTTTGATTTTTGAAGTTCTAAATATACACTTTTGATATACGAACACACTAATGGCGGTGACATCGTTCTGTACGGCATTACGAAAGCTTTGTTATTGTTGGCCACAAATGTCGTTGGATTAAAAAATCTAAACTCGTAACTTCTCACTTGGTTATTTTTGGATGCGCTCTGAGACGTGGCCCATGGTGGTCCCCGTTGACGGAAATGGTGCTGCCGAGTGGAACGAGACCCAACGGATTTCCCAATCCAAGCACGTGCGTCCATTGATTTGGGGTGGGCGCTAATTGGGACCCGCTCGTTATTCGGTTATTAAGCGCTCTCTCTCTCGCTACCAAATTCTGCCCTCCCCGAGTACGGGCTTATACCGGTGAATGTGAGTGTTTGATGCCGGGGTGGTGGTGTTGGGTCGTGCCGCGCGAGGGGGTTCGAATTGCCGCGTGATTTACGCCTGTTATATCGGTCCCCGAGACTAATATGCGGTCAGCTACGATTTCCATTATGGCTTTACTTTATTGTTAGTAATTGAGCGAGCGAGCCAGCCATCCAGCGAGGAGCTCTCTTGACCGATGGCGTTTCGAGTGCTTGTTCTCTACATGGTCTAAGTGTAAATATTGGGAGGATGGGGGAGGGAAGGGGGACAGCCCGTATGTTGTTAGTTAATGGAAGTGGCGCTTTGCTATGACCGGGAGCATATGGGTGGCGTTGGGATTCTCCTTTGATGAAATTGTTGATTGAGCTGCGGTCGCCAGGGGCGCTACCGTCGCGTGGCATCGTTAGTAAATGAACAGGAAACGCTTGCTGCGCCATCTTGTGTGTAACATGGTTGAGTGGAACTGAAATTTCGACGTATTCCCAGACGCTAGTGTTGAAATCCCCCATAAACATTGTGGAATTGCTTTTCTATATTTTAGCATTGAGCTAGCCTGAAATTCCTTCAGAAACGAATTGGGTTTGGTTAATTGGTTATATATTGTAATTGTAATTATAAGACGATTAACTTTTAATTCGATCGTGTACGTCTCATTGTAAGCCCAGTCGTAATCGGCAATTTGCTGCGGCGCGGCGATCCCGGGTTCGAATTGTAAAATGACCGACCGTTGACTGTACAAATTGAAATTGGTGGTATTTTAGTTTTTAGTGGTATTATGCTTAAGGTGTACTCGAAAGAAGTTTGTCGTCTCCTTGATTTCTGTCGTCAAAAAAAAAATATTCATCATCTTTGCATTCTTTTCTCTGATGTCGTGAAGTTGTCATCGTGGTGAAGACTTGTTTCGAAGAAGAAAAATAATATTGCTAATTAACTTGCATTGTGAAGTGTTTTTCTCAAGTGCCGCTTGGATTGGAGTAGGAAATGTGCGGGTATGCTCTTAGCTGGCGGAGGAGACTTTGTTGGCTGTAGGCAACCGCGAGACGTCTTATGATTCCGTCTTGGGAGCAACACGATTTATTTATTTATTTCTCTTCTGCCGAAGACGTTTTTCTTGACGTGTTTTTTTTTTTTTTTGCTTTCTTTCGTTTTGGTGCTGGCCTACTGCGAGAGCTTTTAGCCACCTATATATATATACACCATCCCAACAATAAATTCTGGGCAGTAAATTTTGGGAATGTTATCAGCAGGGGTGGGATGGGAGAGAAGTAACAGAAATTTCAATTTTTTTGACATTTGCAGCCGCCGCTTTTAAAACTCGTTTTGTAACGGTCGGCATTTCGCGAGAAGAAAGTCGGACGGAGGAAAAGAAGTAGAAAAAAAAAAGATTGACCGAATATCCGCCCGAGAAGAATTTGTTATTGGCCTCGTGCGAAAGACTGTAATTTGGACACGTCTTTCTCTACGTCGGCATTTCATCCTACATTTGGTAGTAGGCTTATCTGCACGTCTACGATGAAGCTAGTGTGTGTCTCCAATGGGGGATGGGAATGGTGGGACCGTGAAGTCGCGTTTCGGTAAAAATAGTAATGGTTTTGTACAGAATTGCATAGACAAGTTTATTAGTCTCTACAGTAATCCATTGTTCATCTTGTGATATACTCGCAAGTTTATGAGCACAGACACAAAAATAAAAAACGAATGAGTCTAAATCGCAGAACCGGAACGATGTCGATGAAAGAGATTACAAAAGAAAAAAATAGAATAGACCTTCAGACAGGTCTGCTGATGATTCTGGCGTGAAATGTTTTTGTGCTTTGTGCTTAGAGTCTTGCCAACTCGGTCGTTTCCACCCCCAGTATTTCCTGGGTTTTATCGGTGTTCTTCGATTTTACATTCCAGACGGCATTTTGTTGCTGTATACAGATCTGCTTCAAAAATGGTGTTACGGTCATTCGTGGTAGATTTGTTTATAATGTTCGTGGCTTCTTTATCCCGAACTACGACCCTAACCGCGACAAAAATTGAACCAGAAATGCCATTCCCTATTGCTGCGCTCGATGCTTTACTACCTTTTACATGGAAGTATCGATTCCGAGTAGCCTGAAAGTGGAGTGTAGCGATAACTCGTACGGCAGCTTTGCCGAATGCGTTTTAGTCGGAGACTTTTGGTTGGGGGGGGGAGAGCTCCGGTGCAGGACGCGTTTGCTGGAAATCTGTTTCGTGTAGATTCTCGTACGCAGTTGGGATTGCGTTTTAAAGGACTCGCTTTAAGAATAAGGCGTAGTGGTGGTTGGTGGTGGTGCCAGCTGGCGAAGTGAGCTCGGTGAATGGTTTACCTCAGTCGATGTTGGTGCTCCGGTGTTTGTTGACAGAAACACAAACAGACCCGTTTTGCTGGGCTCGTTTGCGGGTGGCAAACATTGTCAATAGTTGTGTAGGGGAGAACTTAACCATTTTACCGGTTTGCTTAATTTTCATTGCCCAGTATACATGTTGATGTACTGGACTGTACAGGACGCAAACGATGTACGAAAAGGTTTAATTGTTAGGCTTGTTCAGAAATTAAGTCCCAAGGCGATAAAAAATAAAAATAAAATTGTGTTTGTGCACAACTTTAAATTTCTATCTTAAAAAAACTAAGTGAGCTTACATGTATTTTCTATGTTAAACTACTACTACTTAAAAAACTAAGTGAACTTATATGTATTTTCTATGTTAAACTACTATTATTTCTACGATTCTTACAATTATTCCTGGATAGCCCTTGTATAAGACTCAAATTTATAAAATTGCTGTTCTAGACATTTTTTATTTGACTTATTTGACTTTTTTTTGTTGTTGATTTTATTACGAATACATATGTGGCATAAACAAATTACGAATTGCACGTCAACATTTGCTACACAAAAGCAATTGATATGCAAAGTGCAATTTAATTTGAATTTCAGTAGACCTTTACCAATAATAAGCTGTATTTTAAATGTTGATTTAACACGGTATCGTAAACCTAGCAATTTGTTGAGTCACGGGTTTATGAACTATTCCTCCCCGAGGGTCTACATTAGTCGATTATAAAGAGTTTGTTCAACTCGATTTTCGAAAATGCTTACATTTTATGTGTTGAAAGCGGCGCTTATTCGATTAGAAAACTTTGCACTCAGCCTGTGATGCGGTCGATATTTAGTATCCATATTCGGCCTGCCGTTTGAATTATTTCGGGGGTTTGGGGTAGGTAGGAAGGTAGAAAGGGTTCATAACTGTCGCGGGCCAAATTGGTCCCCAGGTGACCATCATTTAGACAGGGGGCCTCCCCCGAAATTTTTGCTATCAATTAGGGCTTATCTGCATTATGTGGCGAGTTTGAGCAAGAAGTGCGGTACGGAAACACGTGGTGATCGATGCCACCTTGAAAATAAATTTTATTGCTTGTGTCCTCTTGTGCTGTTTGTTAAAGAGGCTTACCAACGTACTTGTATCAAAGCACTCCATCAGTGAGACGTGGTGGCGACTTGATAATTTGACCTAGGGTAAGCATATGTCCTACTTAAGGCTCTTTAACGTATACTTGACAACGTAAAGGTACGGGTCTAACAGCTTCTCTTCCATTCTGAAGGAAGGCTCTTTGTTGACTACTGCAGTTGAGGCCAGGAGCTAGGAGGCGGAAGCCTCCTTATAGCAATTTGGGGGAAAAAATGGCGTGCTCACGAATTTATCCCGTCCGAAAAATTCTGACTTTGTTGATCGGGAATTGAATCCGAGTCACTTGTATTGTAGGCCAGCACGATAACCACTACGCCACCTCTGTTAGGAGATTCTGGTATTGCTTAATGGCATAAAATATTCCATCTTTGTTTTACGAATTTTTCCATGGCACATTGGACAACAACTTTTATTTATTATCTACTTTTAGTCACTGTAGTAAATATCACCACAGGTGATTATGCGCCCTCTTCTATCTTCCTCCTACATATTTATAAGGTGGCAGCAAGTACGGTTTTGATATCCAGCGTATGGCTATTTGACGAGTCCATGTGGTTGGCGTTGGAGCCTCCGCCTGATGATGGCCGGCGCAACTTTCGACCAGTTTATCTAAAATTGTTATCAAATAAGTTATCCGGAATGTTTTGGAAAACTGTTTCTGGATACTAGTCTACGAAACCCCGATTGCGTTCCGTTCTTGCGATAGTGGCGCTTATATGGAAAACATTTTTTAACTCTTCCCTAATGGATTAACCCGAAATGTTTGGCGAACCCGCAAAATGGAAATACCAGATAATGCGAAAGTAACGCCAGTCACTGATCGATGACAAACTCATTTTCGCGTAGTTTCCACTGCGCCAGACTTGAAATGTTGCTGTAGAAACCCTATCTAAAGGGATAATTGTGAGGTTAACTTAGATTAAAAATTAACTGGGTTGAATACATGATCATGAAGAGTAGTGAGCGGCAAAATTAGGTTGATACGCGGTTGTTAATGTCGCCGTTCTCATGTTGCTGTTCTCATGCTTCTTCATAGCCATGGTAACAAACCAGTAATTTGTACATCGATTGCATCATTAAGGTGAACGGTAATACTAGTTAAAGGTAGACGGCAACACCATGTAATTTGTATGCTAAGTACCTTATTTTTTTTTTTTTTTTATTCAATTGTAATAATAAGCGATACAAAAGAAACAACGAGTTAGCATGTCTAAACTCGCCTACATCTCTACTCCTAAACAAAATGACATTTTATCTAGTCACCCACTATGAAGATATATCTCCAATCGACCGACCGACAAGACATGCGTTCTTATCAATATTCACTTTTCTCCCCTCCCAAATTTTTAGAACTCTCATTATTTTTAAAATTCAACCAGCTCTCTTTTGGTCAATGAATTCACTTCAATCTCCGCTATTTGAATCACACGGCTCCAACCACCTCTAAACTTTTTCAAAATTATCATGATCAAAATTTTCATGATTAAAATTATATGATCAAAATTATCATGATTAAAATTATCAGTTATGCGATATTAAATTCAGTGATGATTATTATTGTCAATTAAAAATGAATATAAAATATGTTAGTATTTTGTAATTGGTTAGTACGCTGATATGCTGTAATTAAAGATAAATTGAAAACTGAAAAAAACGTTTATTTTATTTTAACGACTTGTTTGAATGGCAAAAATTTTATGTGACTATCTAAGGTGCAACAAATGAGCAGCTTTAACGTTAAAAATATCTACGTTTTCATTTTTTATCTTGCCTAATTTCTGAACAATATTTTCTAAATACTATTACATACGCATGTGCCTGACGCAGCCCATTTTTATAGCCCAGGCACGGCATGTAAGGCAATAAATCATCAGTTATCTCAGCAACACTAGACTGTAATCCGCAATCATAGTGCCATTAGGGGCGGTTCTTCGAAAATAATTCAATCAATACTGACTATTTGGGGCGGCGTCAAAATTATAAGACTAATAATCCAGCGCTTATTATATCACGCTGGCATCTGCACAATGCCCACAATCATTTTTCAAATCCCACGGTTGAGTAGGGTGAGGGTATATTTTTTTTCTAGTGCAGGGCGGCAGACATTATTTGGTAGGCGGATTCAGGGATACATTTTTTCGGTGACTTTTTTTTTAAATCCCTGCACAATGTACCTGACGTCGCTTTAACATATGATAGAACGAAAACCAAGGATATAAAATATCTTCTCTTCTTATCTTCCCTTCTATTGGTTTATATTTGAAAGGGGGCAAACTGCTAGATATTCGGCGAACCATTATTGCCGCGGGAGTACTTAGTCTGTACCCCCAAACTTAACAAATTCTAATTTTTTCTTGTGAATTTTGATTTTTTGGTGCGTCTAATAAGATATGTGTGTTTTCATATTTGTCTAAGCGCATATGCTGCTCAGTTTCCTGCGTTATCGTCTGAACGTTCAATTCTGGAAATTTGAAGGCAAAAAAACATGCCGCAGATAACTAGCAGACGTTTTTTATTGTTTTCTTCTGTTTACTTCCAGGTTCCAGGAATATTAATTTTTCTACCTTATCTACCATCTGCGTCCTTGGATATATGCGCCGTGCGATTTTTTTTTTGTGAAAATCCTACAGTTTGGTTTTAGTTGTGACTTTTGAGTCTTGTTGTCTGCACATATGGATGTTTTTATTCTGTTTGTTAAAGAGGTTTACAAACCAGCTTGTCTCAAAGCCGCCCCCCTCCAGGGGTCGACTTGATGTAACCCAGTCGATATTGCGACCGACTGTGGAGCGATGGTCCCGGGTTCGATTCTCGGCCCGATTTTTGTTCATCCGGGGAAAACTAGTGAAAACGGTCCCCCCATACACGAGCACTAAAGAGGGGTACAGATAAACCGGTAGTGACAAAAAAAAATAAGCACGAGGGGTACTGAAACTCTTGATCGTAAAAATTAGCCATGTAAGGTAATATTGACAGCGTTTTTTAATATTGACAGCGTTTTTGGTGTGCCACATGTTAGGCGTCGTTACACTGATTAGGTTTTCGAACACCAGAGGGCCAATATCCACGGTGTTCCGTTGGTACCCCCCGACGCGAAGCTGATGTCGGTAGAGAAAGAGCGGAGACCGCCGCCGGCAGGTTCGCGCTTTGCCCGGCCCCATCATGCCTGACTAATGCCCGTTCTTTGTAACTGATTGCCTGGGCGCCAAGCTTAAGGTGCTGTCTACGGGATTTAGCCGAGCTGTCAGGTCCGGCGCATGCGCGTCGGCGCACGTCCGGGAGCGGAGGCTCCGGTTAAATCGACTGTCATCCTCCTCTTTCTTGCCTCGGCCTGAGTCGACTGAGCCTTGGCAAGCGCTTCCACCTCGTTCCGTCAATATTCAGCGCTCGCCTAAGCGCTTTGATGGTAAATGAGAGTTTAAGTGGCGCTGGGGAGTTTCGTCACACTTGCTCAGTGAAGAAGAAAAACTGGTGTAAAAAAGAGCGCCATCAGGTAGCGCCTTTCGCTCAGCCTGAGCGGTTGCGATTCTCTTCTCTTATTGGTTGGCGTCTGGCCAACCGTAATCGAAAATCGCAATTAACAATTTGTGCCGAAAAAGTTGCCCCATCATGGTGTATTGGTAGTGGGTTGCGTTAAACGTGGAGTGTAGCTCTTGTCTCGCTTTCTTGAGGCGTTAACTAAGCCGATAGTGATCTAGCTTCAGTTGTCAATATATGGGCGTTGCGCTTTATCACTAGGTGGTGTAGAGGTGCCGTGTGGTGTGTACTGGTTCGCGTGGTGGAGAAATGAGGTTTGAAATCCTGACCGATACTACCGTATTTTTTCAAGTTATGGTAAATAGGTATGCGTAGTTTCTTCGAAATGGAAGTTAAACGGTGGTACCTATACGATTTCAGGCGCAAATTAAACATGTTTGTGAATCCTGGTAATAGGC